>CAJVPV010002096.1:0-13876 GCA_910591835.1 Acaulospora morrowiae | reverse complement strand
AAATCTTGTAATTCGCAAGTCTAAAATTATAAATAAAAATAGTGTGTAAGGACCGCCTGTTCCTTCAAAAAAAAAAAAAAATTATTAATTATAAAAAAATCTTTTCTATAATTTTAAGATTACAATAAATCATAAAAAAAGAAAAGATTGCATAAAGAAAGACTTCTGATCTAATTCTGATTAAATTTTATAATCTGCTATACAACATAAACAATATCATATTTAAATGTATAAATTAGGTTATATTTCATTTTAATCAATTCCAATTGCTATTTCTTTAATTTGTTAGTTGCCTAAATAAAAAGTCTTAAAGTAAGCATTGAATTAATTCTTCTTATATAAAGATATAGTTACTATATGATAAGACAAAGTATATAGAAATTGCATTCTACTTGATATTTACACTTTTAAATTTGACAGCTTATGTTAATTAGTTCAAATCTGAAGTATCTATTAAAAGAATAAGGATTGATCTATAGATAATGTCTTGCAAATATTGCATTTATATAAATTCTTAAAGAGTTATGTTTCACTTGGCTATCTGATTTCTAGATTTAATAGTGTCTAATTAGTGGTCAAAACTGGAATATTCACTAGAAAGTATATACTTGTATCAAAGGTCTCCACTATTGTATATACTATGTGAGCAAAAAGATATAATGTGATAGGTAACTTATACTTAGGTAATTAATAATATATACATAAGACTATAACTAAGCTCTATAGGTTAGGTAGTTTAAAATTAATAGTAGAATTTATATTTTTATAGCATTCTGATATTATGAAAAAAAGTTATCAAGTAATGAATTTCTGAATATTAGATAAATAAAGTTGATAGGCTAGTATTTAATTGTAATCATATATTATAAATAAATGTTTGATATAATAGACAAATGATATACAGTATATCAATAAAATTTGTATTTAATGCTGTTTAACTTTAAAAAAAAAAATTAATTATAGAAAAAGATATTTAAAAATTTAAAGATTTTGAGATCTGCTACTTGTAAAAAAGTTTAAATCTTTCAATTAAAATAAAATTAAATTGATTTTAATTATGTTAAACTTTTTGAAACAAGAAAGAAGGTTTTAAAAAAAGTTTATATTTGATATAAATTTATTTATTTCATTAATAAAACTATTTTACAAATATATAAAATAAAGTTTTTTTAAATATATATTTTTTAAACAAAATAATTTTATTTTTAACTTTGTAGATAAATTGTTTTGTATTTATTTATGAAAATACAAGTGATTTATTTTAAAATAAGAAAAAAACAAGAAAAGAATGTTATTAAAGAAAATACAGTATATAGACTTTACTATAAAGAAATAATCAATTCTTTAAATGATTTTATAAGACACATAAATTTTAATAAGTACAATTAAAAAACATAAAAAAAATCAAGTAAATAAATATATTTTCAATTATAAAAAAGCAATATGAAAGTTGAAATGCAAAGCAATCCAAGAATAAAAAAGATCATAACATGTAATTAAACAACAAAAAAAGAATATGATACAAACAATTAATTTGGACTTTGATAAAGTTATAGAACGGGAAATCAAATACAGATATCCACACATTATTAACAAATATATGGAATTATTTTGCAATAATTTTTCAGGATTAGAAAATATATTTACAATAAGTTTCGATTAGGAAATACTTGGGTTTCTGTTTTACAACAGGACAGGCAACAAGCCATTTGCTTAGTGACATTACTTTATAAATAGAGAATTCTTTAGTAATAGTCTGCATACATATACTATTGACACTCAAGTTATTATTTAATAAAGTTGAACAAGGCAAATGTCTACTCAAAAAAAAACTTTTCGCTTATTAAATAGTTATAAAATTTAATTGTAAAAAAATATTTTTTCCATTCTTTTCGCAATACTCTCTATATTTACTATAACGAAATGGTTATCATAAGTTGTAAGTAATATCCTGGTAAATTTACTTATACTGTATATTGTATATTGTATTATTATTTCTCGATTAAAAGTTTTCGAACAGATGATATCTATCGTCAAGTTTTAATTGAAAAATATATATCAAAGATTTTGTGGCGTGTTTTCTTTCGTAACTTTCGAAAACCAATTAATATGTCAAAAATTGGTATAATATCCAAAGTACTTTCATAGCATCATCAGTCTCGGCGCAATGATCTGGCATGTATGGAGAGGTTTATTTTTAACTCCACATTTTTCCATAATTAAATAAGCCAAATTATTAGACAACGAACTCCTTTCGTTATTTCAGGTTATTCAATATTTGGTTATCTCTGTTTCACAATTAAACTATGGTTTAATTCCAAGAGATTTTGATATCGAGCACTAAAAAAATTCCTTAATTTTTTTTTTTCGAAATTATGCACAAATACCGATACAAAATGCGCATTGAGAAATAATAAGTTTGTACTAATTAATCAGGCACGCCAATGAACATACTGATTTAAGAAAATATCATATTAGGAAGTGGTCTTATAAGGCATTTTAATATGTCCCGGGTAGTAATTCGTGAAAATAATTTACATTTTTGTCCTTTTCATTCTTTTTAAAGTACTACTGGGGCATCAGATCTTCGATTTGTGTTCAATTTGACGACGATCCTTCAGACATCCCCTTATTTCACTCCTGTGTCGCACAATGTTTCGGTCCATAGGAAACTTTTAATATAAATTAAACCACCGAATCGTTTCCGTTCTTTACCTTTCTTTTTTTCATCTCCTCACATCGACCTTCGTTCTGTTAGTTTCTGTCTGGTTACAGGACTACATCCAACTAAAAAGAAAGCTCAAAAAACATTCATATATACCGAAACAATCTATATAGACGTTTAAAATATCTCAAAGTTCATAAAAAATGGGTAAACTAATCTGGAGTCAATGGGCAAAGTTAATCGCTCTCGTTGCTGGTGTTTGTGAGTAATCTCGATCAATTTCGCAATGTATTTTCTCGCGTAATTTCTCCGATCTGACGGTTAAATTTTACGCTCTTTTAGTTGAAACGATAGGAGGAATATTTGGCATATTTTACCGTATTGCGACGTTTGAAGATGTGACTTCGTAAGTTGAGTGAATTCGCGTTGCAATTGCATAAAGACTAATTCTTTACTCACTTATTAATTCTTTGCTCACAGGATATTCAATGCAGACATCAATCCAGTGAATATAGTATCGATAGTTTGCATGTAAGTATTTATCATATTCAATGACGGATCACTTTCTTTCACTCATTACTAAAGCGATTTTTTTCACAATAGTCCTCTTGGTTTAATAATTTTGGCCATCGAAACGCCTGTTTTTCCCTTTAAAGACACATTCGTTTCAACTTCCTACGCCCCCCGAATTAGTTTATACATGTTAATAAGCACTTTTTCAATTGTAAATTATCAAAACGTCAATCCCGCCCTCTATTTATTTATCGCTACCTTGATGTATATAGTGGCAGCTGTTAAAGGCGAAGCAAGATTGCAGATGAAACAAAATAGTTTGAAAAGTAAAATGGTAGTATGATCATGTTTGTAAATTTTCATTCGTCCCCTTTCCCGATTCTGAAGTTTTAGAAATTTTCACCAAAAATGTCTATATAGATCTCTTTCTACACAAAAACCATTTCCATTTATGGTACCACAGATTTTAATGCATACACATTTACGCATTTTGTACAAAGAATCTTTGATAAAACGATTCAAAATAAAAAATAAAAGAATGTAATTGGCACGATTTATGAAACTGAGCACAATTTCCTAATTACGTAAGTCCTTTTTCTTACAAAAATAGCACACAAAGGCCAGTATATTAAAGGACGCATTCTTGTCAACAATTAGTTTTAAACAAACAAATAAATAAAACAACAAATATGTGAAATCCTGTATACTTACCGTATATGCGCATGTCACTGGGCGGACGAGTTTACGTTTTTGTTTTTTGAGAAAGAAAAAATTATATTTACGTATGTGGGTTCAAAAAATCTTTCAAAAAGTTATCGACGAATAAATTCATAATTTTAAATGAAATCGTTACCTTTGAAAGCTGAATTTTACATTACAACTTTGAACTGATCCAGGACAACAGTAATGGGGCTTGAAATGTTTGAACCCCCATATTCAGCATCAAAGGGAATTTAAATATTTACACAATTAAAGCATTTATTTATATCAACATTTAAAAAAAGTAAACAATTAGCTATTTAAAAAAAAGCTATTATTCTCATCATTGGATTTGTAGGTTTCGAATTTTTTTTTTTAAAAAATAATACTATAAAAAAATGGATATTTTATTTAAATAAAATTATAAAATTATAGGTAGGAATGGGAACCGTTCAAAAAGGTTCCAGTCGGTTCCAAGCAAATTTACAGATTTTTTTCTCTCGAGTAATCAATAAAAGTTGTTTTGAAACAAAAATTCATATAAGTATTTATCATAAAAAACATTTTTTAAAATATCTTAATCTTTTATAATCTTTAAAATTAACGAAACTTGAAATCGGATTTTGGGAGTTGCATCAAATTTAATTTATATTTTCAAATATATTAAATAATGCCTGTTCAAAATATATATGTATACAATATATATCTAATATTATATCTTGTAAAAATTTAATGTTATAGTTAATTATAGGTATAGTTTGAAAAAACAAAAAGCATGCATATGTTATTAGTCACTTTATGAAAATTTGTTTAAACTTTTATTTTTTTTAAATTTTGCATTTCCTTAAGATTACATGTTAAATTAAAGATGATATATTATATACTGTAAATATTATCTCAAAATCTATTATCGTATGAATTTTAGGTGATTAGTAATAGATTGATTTTATAAATAATACTTGCGCTCATATCTCGTTGTCTCGTTTGTGAAACCATGATCTTCGAGAAATGCAAAAATGTGTATGCGAATCGCATAATAATTTATGTCAAAGCGGATATTTACAATTTTAGATTCGTAGAACGTATATCGATTTCTCGGCCTTTCTTTACGGTGGACTTCTGCGTGCCGTCCTTGTCGATAATCGTCACGTTCTAAAGACGTAAACGTCAAACAATATGAGCAAAAAACAAATTCTCTTTATCTTTGATATAAAGCAGGATTTACGAATACCTTTTGTCCGATCAAAGTGTCTAGGATTTTCTTTTTGGCATACTTGTTCCCCATCCCAGGATTCATCCTGACAAATGGTAATACGGTTAAAAACAATGCAGATGTGTAACGGATAATCAGTGGGTGCATGTACCTCTCGATTACTTTCTTCTCGCGTTCCTTCAAGGCCTTCTCTTTCTTTTTTATTCGCTTTTTTTCTGCACGTACTCGTTTCTTCTCACTGGAATCCATTTCGGTTTCACCCTAAAAAACATAATTAGCATAAGTTATATATCCACACCATAGGAATGAAAATGTTCCAATTTTTGGTACCTTGACCTCCCGTTTTTTCTTATCATATACTTCTTCGGGCGCTAACAGTGTTGCATCGCTAACGCTGACGGGTATTACATCTTCCATAGCGATGGCTGGTACATCGGTAATAACGGTAATTTCAGGCTTAGGCTATTGTGAGTTATTTTCGGCCGCATTGAAGGTGAATGAACAAAAGGTTATTTGAAAATGTCAAAAAGATCAACGTTTATTGAATCACAATCACATACCGGCTTCGGTGTATAATGAAAGTTGCTCAAAGCATCCAATTTATAACACAATTCTTTGAAACCTTTTTCAATCTCTTGATGTTCTTTACTTAGTGCGTCGTCTTTTTCATTAGGCAGGTCTTTAGAGGTTTGTTTAAAGTAATCTTCTTCATAAATTTCAGCCAGTGACTTGTTTGACTTTTCGGTCGATACTTCAACCAGTTTTGAAGGTAGGAAAGGCCTAAAATTGGGGTCACGTTTGCGTTCCACGTCGTCAAATGTTTCCTGGGAATATCGTTTTCCGTGTAAATTATTTGAAATATATGTGAATAGTAATTAGACGATAACTCAATATGATGTTTGATTAGTTACATCCAAAATTCTCCTTTTTATCATGTCTTCAAGTTTTTCTGTAACCTCTTCGGTTATAACGGGAACGGGCTAGTCACAAAAATGGCAAATTAATAAGATTCTTAAAAGCGTGTCAATTTCTTTTTAACAAACAAAATTACCTTGGCAATATGATCAAATTCCAGATCCTCTTCCAACAGACTATTCAGAGGTCTATCTTTACTTGACGCCTTTGGGGAAAATTCACAATTTATATAATGAAAAATCTGATTACCACCAACCTCACTCATTTCGAAGACATTTTACCTCTCCAATAAGTGTCCAATCCTTTTCTGCCACATTTTCCATCTCCAACCTTTCGATTTGTTTTTTTATCTTCTCTTGTTTCTTTTCGAATGCAGATTTTTTGTTTTCCCCATCTTCGTAATATGTTAAGATCACTTATCAACATTGCTGTATATTAGATTTACACAATGAATCAGTATGCTGTGTACCTTCGTCATCGCTTTCATCCTGAGCAAACAGATCTTGTACGATATGTGTCAAACGCTCTCCCTCACGATTTTTTTCAGAATCGAAATTAACCTTTGTCCCAATCGATTCGTCATGTAAAATGTTATCTTTTCTATTGGATTTACGATTCTTCTTCTTTGGTGGAGGGTCAAAGAACTGCTTATACATTATTGCGCCTAGAAGTTTGATCTACCCGAGTGAGTAACAATGAATAATAATTTTAAAAAGAAACTCACTAATTAATTACCATCTATCTCATCCTCCTCAGCCAATTCATCAGGATCTATTCGATTAAGAATCTCAGGTTTCTTACACAACAAAGAAAATTTCAGAAAACCACATTTAGCTACCTGCATTATAATCTATCTCATCATCATCATCATCATCGTCCACGTCAGCACGTGGGATTCTTTCAAAAGATCGTTCGTTCTCGGTGGTTTTATTGAATTCAGCCAAGTTAAAAAATTCGTCATCAAGTTCAGGGTGAAAATTCGTGATTTCTTCTTCGGTATCATTATCACCTTCGGTCAATTCATCATCCATCTGCAATTATTTGTAAGGACCATTGTTCAACTGGTTTGCAAAAATCCTCATGCAATAAATTATATTTCAAAACAAAATCATACATGTTTATCGTCGTCTTTTTCACCTTCCTCATCTAAAGGTTCAATTTCCTCGCTGCTGACCTCGGAAACATTGTCATCAATTTCAGCGGCTTCGCTAAGGTTTGAATCACTGCCTCGATTATTTTCTTCATCGTCTTCGTGCTGTTCGCTTCCACCAATTAGTTCGTCTAGATCATCCAGTTGCTCTTTGACGTATTCTAAGAACGGTTCATTTTGCATGCAAAGTTCATCCCAAATTTGCTCGTTGTTCAATTTTTCAATTTTCAATTCTTCAACTGCATTGTAATGTGTTATGTCTTCCCATTGCAAAGGTTCTTTCTGTTCTTCATTTTTACCTAAGATTTATTTCTCAAAGGTGAGCAGATAAGAAATGGAATGGTACACCTCGATCGCTTACTGTATTTTACCTAAATCATATAACTTTTTAGTAATTTTCAGAGCCTCCAGGGAAAGACTTTGATCTGTAGTTATGAAACTCTCCGGTTTCGTAATCACATTTTCCAAGAAAGGCTTAAGTTCGTCAAAGAAACTGATTGAATCATTCGACGACATGATTAAAATAGGTGTGTTGAAAAATCAATTACCCAATCTAATCCGATAATGAAATTCACCCTATATTAGGTAACTTATTCAATTGACTTATAAATTTTCCAATTGGTAGATTTTTCATCTTGGATATAATTTTTTTTTTTGATGACTACCGAGAAAAGCGAGAACCTAGTGGTTTTCTACGCGTCGCAAACTGGAAATGCCGAATGGATAGCAAAGAACATTCACCAGGAAGCATTAAAACGCGGGTTTTCTAGCGAATACCTCGTCTTCGACGAGCATGACAAAGTGTGTACCAGAGCAACTCGATCGCAGCTTTCCAATAGAAACTAGCATGCTCGGGATGACTAACTTTTGTATATGTCAGGTGGAACTTTCAAAGGAAAAAATTTTGATTTTCGTCACCTCCAGCACAGGAGACGGCGATCCGCCGGATAATGCTACAAAATTTTTTAGATATTTGAGAAAGGTCAAATCAAAAACTTTCTTGAGCCATGCAAAGTTCACGATACTTGGTATGTTTGTGCGCGATTAAGATCTCGATGTTCATGTTTAACATTCATCAAACGCAGGTCTCGGGGACACAAACTACTCGAATTTTAATAACACGGCTAAACGGCTAGAAAAAAAAACTGTTAGAATTGGGAGCTTCTCCTTTTTACAATATAGGCTTGGCAGACGACGCGTTAGGGTAGGGAAATATATCCCATTGCTTCGATTGCACCGGTTCATTTAGGTCTCCGGTCGTGATTATTCAATTTGACGCTTCATAATTTTATAGTCTCGAGACGGTTGTGGATCCTTGGATTGAAAATCTATGGGCTACTCTAGCCAACGTCTGTGTTCAAAAGCAAGGACATAATATCGATGCAGAGGAAATCATTGATTCGGTCAAAACGCTTTCGGTCAATAGCATTACCAAAACTGTGCAGGAATCACCTGACATTCAGACTACTAATGGAAAGTCAAATGGTCAGCTGTCAGGGAATCTGAGTGGTGTTAAAGTTGTGCTGGATTTCTCAGAATTTGATGACACTTCTCAGCTTACAGCCTTACCACGTATCCCAGTCTCTTGTTGCAAGATCGTTAAATCTAGAAAAGAAAATTTTGTTTCGGGGTCCTCTCTGCCTTCGTTTATAGTTACACCTACCCCAATCATTAACTCAAGATTGAGTTTCGTGCGTTGTCTAACTCATCCGGGCTCCGTTAAAAAAACACTTCATATGGAGTTGGATGTAAAGGAATATGGTAAAAAAATTCAGTTCTCTCCCGGAGATGCCTTTGGGATACTAGCGCCCAACGATGATATACTAGTTAGAGATGTGTTGACAGCCCTGGGAATCGATGAGAATGAGGCCAAACAAGAAATTTCTGTTGAACCCGTTGAAGGAACCGGTATATACGGCGATGCATGCTGAAATTGATTTAGAAAACATAAGTTTTTTTTTTGTTTACATCTTTTATTTCGGCATAGAACTTCCAACACATTTGAAACAAGCCAAATCTACATCGATAATCGAGCTATTGCGTTATGCTGTTGACTTGACTTCCTTGCCACGTAAAGCATTACTAAGGATGATGGCCGAATATGCATCCAACTCACTGGAAAGGAAGAAATTGCTTTTTTTGTGCAGCAAACAAGGTACATACATCAACCGTTGAGTCGATTTAACATGATATTCGAGCTTTGATCGAAAATTTATTGGATCTTCAGGCATTCAGCAATTTAACCGATTACGCGAACAGATTCCCACAATTCTCGATTTATTGGTAACCTTCCCTTCGTGCAAACCTCCGATAGAACGACTTCTTGACGCGCTTCCACCGCATAAACCGCGATATTATTCGATTGTCAATTCGCCTCTTTTAAATAGTGATGCACTCCATTTTGCATTTAACGTCGTCGATTACCATACACCGGACCCTTATAATGTTCACAGGCTAGGGGTGTGCACTTCATGGCTAAACAAGCTGAGTGGTAACATTACAGAAGAAGGTCGATCTCTTGCACCTTTAATGATAGACATTCCTATTTTCATGGAAATTAATACTCGGAGTTTTACCATTCCACCCGACATCTCAAAGCCCTTGATTATGATCGGTCCTGGTACAGGAGTTGCCCCTTTCGTCGGATTTCTGAATCATCGAGAGTTACAGATGAAGAATCTTTCAGAATACAGCGAACAATTCGGAGAGATGTGGTTGTTTTATGGATGCAGGAAGAAAGAAAAGGATTTTTTATATCGTCAAGAGCTTGAGGGATTTTTGAAACAAGGGATCTTAAAAGAATTATTAGTTGTAGAAAGTCGAGCTCCTGGCGCCGGCTTAAACGGGAAACCAAAATACGTTCAAGATCTTTTAAGGAACCGTGGAAGTGAGATTTTCAAGTTGATGAGTCAAAATGAAGCAATGATTTTTGTATGCGGGTAAGTGCATCCTCTTGACAATTCAAGATTTGATATTTTTTGTCACACAAAACATGTCTCTTTAGAGATGCCAAAGGTATGGCTAAAGATGTCAACGAGTCATTGGCCGACATTCTCGTTGAACACGGTAAAATTGAACGATCCGATGCGCTGAAATTATTGATAAGGTGGATGGAAGAAAGGCGATATTTACGAGATTTGGTAGGTAGAATTGATTGATCTGTCGACGGGTCACTATAGTCACACCTTTGTTAAATTTCTTATACATGATTAGTGGGCTTAAACGATCCGAATAAAGATGGAAACTATGCCGGTTATCAGTTAACAAGGATTACATTTAAAAAGTGGAAGGTGAGTACGTTTGTCATCATGTGGGAAATGACTAATCTCAACCATAGCCACTGCCTTTATTGATAATATTATTTTCTCACATAATTGTAAAGCGACGTCGTCTATGCTATCTATTTATATACTTCATTCGATGCACTAAAAAAAAAAAAAAATTTGCGCACAATAAATGACCAGCCTAGACTTTATTGTGTAATGTTAGCCCAAATTTAAATATAACGTAAAATCTACGAATCGTCTTATTGCGAGGAACTTAACACTATGCTTCCGCGTAATTTTTTGAACTCCCTTCTGCCTCTTGCGATTAACTCTTCGATGTTTTTCTGATCGTTTGCACACAACGACTTGAGAAAGTAACTTTTCATAAATTGTAAGTGCAAAATATAAATGTGATTCACTTACAGTACTCGTTTCTAATTTATGCATTTCAAATTCTTCCCTGATCCATTTTCTTAATTCCTTTCTGTCATTTTTGTTATGCATTACTATATTCAAAACCATTTACAAATTAAAATAATAATAACCATCAACATAGATGGAATTTATGTGCATCAAATACTTGCATCTTGTAGTTTTCATAATTTCTTTATAAAGCCTTATGACTTGAGACTTGAGGATGAACTGTAGCAAAAAAAAAAAAAAAAGATTTTTTTTACATCAAAAAAAATCATATATATATGCATAAGTTATCAGAATAATCAAGTGCAAGATGATCATAATAGGCCTCTTCCTTCGTTTAGGATGCATAGTAGTAGACACCTGTTGAAGCGTAGGACCTGAAGCGAGGGTGGAATAACTCTTTGACCTGATCGCAGGTTTACCAAAAAAATGTATCAATGTCATTCTCGTAGAACGTGTTTCAACCTGCTATTAATACTTAAGTAGATTTTTATTGGTGCAACGTATGGCCATTATATCCTCTATTATGTATATCAATTTTGATCCCTATCATTTTTACTGGCACGCTCATCCAAGGACGAAAAAAAAGATGAATCTTTCGATTTACTCGTCTATATCTTTAAATTCTAGACTTTAAAATCGATCAAGCCTAACATTCTTAATTAATTTATGTCTTAAAAATAAATATTAGATAAAATGTCCTTCTTTGGTAAATCCTATCACATCAAAATTTCGTTATGACAACTTGTTTTCAATTGTTTGTGTGGCAACACGATGCAGTCACGAATGATAATTTCGTCAGTGACCGTAACTTCTTTAGCTAAATTAAGACTCATGTTAATTGATGGTAAAAAAAGAAAGAAAGTTGATTCCGACTAAAGGTAAAAGATGAACTAGCTTTCTTACCAAGAATCGTAACTGACTCGACTTTAACACCATTTTCCGTAATAGATGTTACATGACTCGACGTCGGCGTACCTTCGACGCGTGCCCAGCATCCAATCTTTGAATCCCATCCAATGATACTGTGTAAGATGCAGCTATTATTCTTAATTTCTGCATTGTCCAAGATAATCGAATCGTTAACACGAACACCTTTTCCAATAACTACACGAGGTCCAATAGTCACGTTTGGTCCAACCTAATGTATAAGTGATGAGAGAAAAGATCGGATGGTATAAAGGGAATACTGGAATGGTAGGGATTTGCTCAAACCTTGGCACTAGGATCAATGGTTGCTGTAGGATGTTTATAAACACATCCAACTATCTCAGGGCCATTGGGTTCATTTTTCAATAAACGACTGGGATTGTTTTTTCGATATTGCTCAAGGTAAAACGCATTGGCTGGAACGGCCGAACTGGTTGTATGGTGAATTGCAAGTGGTGCATCACACTTGAATAATGTAAACACAAGAATGGATTCATAATGAGAATCTTACGCTGCCGTCTTGATTTGCCTCCAAAAATCGGTTGTCTCGTATACATATAGTTTCCTGGATTCGACTAACATACCGAGTAGATCTTGTTCCAATCGAAGTTTGTTGTCATCATGAAATTGATCCTGACTGAATTTTTTAAAACAAAGTTAAGGGACACCGACTAAATGGTTTATCTATTTCAATCTACATTCACAAGGATACTCGACTCGTTGAGCCTTATTTTGCATCGCCTTTTTCATTTCATTAAAGATCGCACAATCAAATAAATAAATACCGCAGCTGATTAAATCTGAGATAAAACTTTCGGGTTTTTCTACATAATGTAAAACCTCCCGACTATCCGGTTTTGCCACAAGACAACCAAATTTATGAGCTATCTCGCGATTGACCTATGGTGTTAAGCCATCCATGAATGTGTTGATCGAAACCAAAAGAAAGACATTGGTAGATTTATGAATTTCAATATTGTTTCACCTTTGTTCCTAATATCGTACATAAACCACGATGCGTATTGTGAAATTTCATCATCTCGTTCAACGGAAAACTGCTAGCCACGTCTGCATTGAGAACATAAATTTGTTCGGGGTCGCCTCTCAAAATTTCGTCCCGAAAATGATAGAGACCTCCGGCGGTTCCCAGTGATTGATACTCCCGAAGATAACTAAATATAATTTCAAGATTATGTCTGACTAACCTTCCAGTAAATGCAAAGCCTAAATCAAATCGTCTTACCGAATGCTAATGTTAGGGAAATCGCGGGACGCATCTTCGACGAATCTATCAAAAACCGAATTTTCGAAGAAACCAATTAGCAACACTTCTTTTAGTTCTTCAACCTTGGAGACGGCTTCCAAATGATGCCAGATGATGGGATGTCCAGCAACTGGAAACAGAGGTTTTGGCGAGTCTAGTGAAAGCGGACGAAAACGGGTGCCACGAGAAGGCCCACCGACAAGAATTATGGCCTTAAAGATCATCTTCGAAGTATAGTTCGGAAGAAAGTTGACCGCTATGGATTGTTGCTTCCATTGTTGGTGATACAACCGATTGTATCACGCCGTAAAGAGATAATAAAATTAACCAAAATTATTGGCTCAAGAAATTTCTTGTGATTATTGCTATAACATGTTTAGACATGTCTCTTGTCTCTTTTATTATAAACAAGGTTAATGTAAAAAGAATTGATCCACCAATCTTCATTGGTCTTGAATTAAAGTATATAATGAACCTTGTGTTACCTTGTCAGTGCACTTAATAACAAACATACAAACAAAGAAAAACCACAAGTGTACAGTATATGCATGTACGCGTATATTTTCAAAACCTTTGGAATGATCGATTTTATTTAATTCTCAAGATCAAAACCACTTCTAAACAGAAGACAAAGGTTTATTGTTTATTGATGAGTCACTAACTTTCATCGCGAAGTTCATCAGAGAAAATCGAAAAATATTGAATATCGTAGTGAAACGAAAGAATGAAAAAAGCCAAACAATTCGAACGGAACATATTGTAGATAACGAAAGGAATGGATTTGACTCTGAGAAAGCTTTGTCAAACGGAGAAATTAACCGTGCAAATAAGAATTGGGCAG
>CAJVPV010002095.1:0-13877 GCA_910591835.1 Acaulospora morrowiae | reverse complement strand
AAAACAGACATGATTAGGAGAGAGTTCCAGTAATATTCCAAATTATTTTTTTAAAATATAATAAAATTATATAATATTAATAAATTAATATTAGCTTTACAAATAATAAGTATTGTAAAATATCTAAGGATCAAAACAATATATATATTACTTAATAACAAAACTGGCAAAAAAAAAACTTCACTATTATAGGTTTTAAAAATCAAAATAATTTAAATAAAATCTTATTATTATATAAAAAATTGTTTGAATATAAAATTTGATAAAATATTAAAAATAATATAAAAATATAAAATCATATTAACAAAGTACTAAAGTTTTAAATTTAAAATTACAAAACAAGAAAAAAATTAGCCTAATTATATCTCTAATATAAATTTCTTTTAATCATAAAACAAGAAAAAACTTATAAATTATAAAAAAAAATCAATAAGTATTTAATAATAACAAAGTCTTTTTTATTGTTATAACAACTTAAAAAATTACCAAAAGTTATAAAAGCTTAATTGATTAATTCTTAATTAATAGTAAATGAAATACTATAGAATATAAAAAATCAAAATATAACTCTATTTTAAATAAAAAAACACATGCAATTTTAAATCAATATTGCAAATAACATATCTATTGAAGAAAAAAAAACTAATTATAAAATCTTTAAGACAATTAAAATATAATATTAAAACCTTAAGAAAAACTAAAGAAGAATTATATAGATATTAAATAATTTCAGAAAAAAAATAAAATAAAAACAAAATCAAAGTATTAAATGAAAAAGAAAACAATATTTTATAGTTAATAAAAAAAAATCTTAAGTCAAATAAAACAACATTATTAAAAAGCATTTCAAAAATATAAAAATAATTATAATATATTAAATAATTGATAAAAAAGATAATAGAACTCAAGAGTAAAATTAAAATAGTTAATATAACAAAATAAAAAAAAGATTCAATCAGAAGAATTGAAAAAAGTTTTTTAAGACTTCAAAAACAAAGTAACAGGCTTTTTTAAGATTAAATATAAAATACTAAAAAACTAAAAATCTTATCAAACAAATTTTTACTCAATTTTTTCTTTTTTTGATAAATAAATATTATTTCTTTATTTATATAGTATTGGTAGATACACTAGTGAAAGAAATAACATATCTTGGGCACAAAAGCATATAACAAGTTAAATGCTAGCCTGCCTACATATCTATATTTAGATAATATTAAAAGAAAATTTTAAAACAATATTATATATACTAAATATAGCTGAGTAGCAGCTATGCTTACTTAGAATTTTTAATTGAATGTAAATAAATAAAAAGTAAAAGAAAATTGAAAAGAAAAAGAAAAAAAATTCTATATTTGACACTATGCAAGTAAAAAATATAATAAAACTAGTTATATGATTAAGGATGTCTATTTGGTATGCCATTCTGGTAGTTTTATTCTGTTTGAATATATTAAAGAATATACTTCTTTGATTGGCCAGACTACTGTCCAAAATATATAGTGGTGATAATGACATGTCTTCTTGATAGTTGGTAGTATGTGATAGTGATAATTGTTTAGTTGGATAGTTGTTTAAATATAAGATAGTAAAACTGATTTTATAATTAAGGATGCTTATGTAGTATACCACTTTGATAGTTCCAATCTGTTTGAATATATTGAAGAATATGCTTTTTTGATTAGCCAGATTACTGTTCAAAATATATAGTTATAATAATAACAAATATTCTTGATAATTAATAATATATGATAGTAGTGATTGATTGGTTGAATAATTGTTTAAGTGTAAGGAGTTTAGATATAGTAGTTGTTGATTTGTAAAATTAGAGTTGTGTTGTTATTTTTTAATTGATAATTAATAAAACATATTTGTTGTTTTAATGTTTATTGATAGAAGAAGGTCATGTGGTTGAATATATTTCCATTTTTGATATTGTTTACATTGATCTTTAGTGGATATAATAAATATGTTTGAATGTTTTGGTAAAGTATAATTAGTTGAAAGTGAGATGTTGATCAGTTGCCAGTGGCAAACTGATTGCAGTTTTTTGAAAAAAAATTTTTGAACAGGAATTTTTAATTTTTTTATAGCACAGTAAAATATATTGAGTAATAGTAGAGATTGTTTTTTGTATATACCAGTAGTTCTCCAAGCCAGTGATATAAACAAAGTTGAAGTAAGAATTTGTATTTAGAAATAAAATAAAGTCTTCCAAGTTAAGAACATAAATATTTAAAAATATTTGTATATAAATAAAAGAAGTTTTAATAAAAAATATAAATGAAAAAAACTCCAAGGAAAACTTGTAAAAAAGCAACTGCCATAAGTTTTTCCTCATGCAATTTAAGAAAAAAGCAAGTTTCCCAAGCTTGCTTACTCCTAACCAGAGGTCCTATCTTGATACATCAATATGTTTTTTTAGTTTCTTGAGGTTTTTGATAGTGAAAGTTAAAGAAATGTAGAAAACTTGTGGATATTGAAAAGTAAAAGAAATATATTTTTTTTTAATTTTGAAAAGTTACTATATAAAAAATTTTTTTAAAAAAATGTTATATATAGAAAAAAGTTTTTTTGTATTGAAATAGTTTTACTCAATTTTTTCAATTTATTTTTTAAGTAGAATAATATATTAATATTATAAAAAAACAGTTTCTTATATTTCATTAAAGAAAAAAATACTTTTTTTTAAAACAATATATAAATACTTTATCAAAATTCACAATAACTATTTATTATTAATATATAAAAATATAATATTCTTAAAGATCTCAACTTTATATATTTTTTAAGTAATAACACTATATACAGTATATAGCATAAATTATTTGTTATTAACTTATAAGAAAAAAATTTTATAAAATCTATTACAAGATATTACCAAAGTATATAATACAATTAGCTTAGAAATATTAAAAAAAGCATTTCAAAGAATTAATATTCTTAAAAAAATTATTAAACTTATTCTGAATTTTTTTAAACAAAATAAAATTAAAGTTATTGTTAATAAGGAACTTATTAGAGAAGTTATATTAGGAAATATTCAGCAAAATATATTGTTTTAAATTTTCTTTTCAATATTAGTCATATGGTTACTATAGGTAAGTTAGCATTTAACTCATTGTACCAACATATGAGAGATGTTGTTTCTTTTACAATGTATATCCTCCTATATACAAATCAAATAAAGAAATGATGTTTACCTACAAAAAAAAAAAATTATATTAGGAAATAATATAGATCAAGAAAAAATAATTTCTTTATTTTTTTGAGAATCTTTTATAATTCCTATTATATGAAATTAAAAAAATAAAATATTAAATTATATAATAAATAATTTTTGAATATCAGATCTTAATAAACTATTAAATAATTCAAATATATCAATAAATTTATTATTAAAGCAAATAACAATTGTTTATATGAATAATATAATATAGATAACCAGATTTTAAACAAATATGAAACATATTCTTAAAAGAATTAAATAATTTTATATAATAAATAAATTTTAAATTAATAATAACAAATAAATCCTTATTACTATAAATAATAATAATAAAAATCTTAATATAATCTATTTGAAAATCAAACAAAAAGAAATTTAGGAACTTAATTATAGAGACTACTTAAAATTTTTAAATATATTGCTAGATAATAAAGATCAAACAAAAAATATTATAAATTGAATTTAACAAAAAGTTTAGGAAATTTTATCAAATCTAAAAAAAAAACCAATTATAAACAAACATATAAAATATATTATTAATATAAAGTTCTTATTTTCAAAATAGAATATAAAATACAATATAGTTTAATTAATTTCTAAATGGTTAATTGTTTTTCAGTTCAATTGAAAAAATATTAAAACAAGTAACTTATATAATAGAAATAATTTTTAATTTTATTATATATCATAAACTTTTTTATAAAATCAAAAGTATTTGAAAAATATAACTCAAAATTAAATTATTAACTTTGTAAATTGACTAAACAACTATAATACTTAAATAAATCCATAATAATTAGATTCAAATAAGTATAAATACAATATTGAAAATCCAAAAATCTTTTTATTAAATATATTTTTAACAATAATTACAAAAAGAATCTTATAGTACAAATACTTAAAACAATAAACAAAATATAAATTATATTTTCAAATTTTTAATAAACAAATATATTTCAATAGAAAAAAAAATATATAATAATCAAAACTTTATTAAATAATTTTTTTCTTTAAAGTAAAACATTTAAATTCTTAAGAAAACATAATATTATATTTATTGATCAGTTAATAGATAAAGAGTATAATATATTCTTAAATTGAAAAATTATATAATTTTTAAAAAATAAAGAACAAGAATTCAATATTTTCATTAAATTTATAAATTTTAAAATTATTAACTATTTTATATTTTATAATTTTAATTTTTTAAATATTTTTTTTTATTTTTTTATTTTTAATTTTTTTTATAAAAAAGATTTATTATATTGATTTTATATAATATTATTTTTAATTATTTGATAATTAATTAAAACAAAAATTATATAAATATTTTTTATTTAAAAAAAAATTTTTTTTTAATTTATAAATAATATAGAAATTATATAAGTTTTAAATAATATTAAAACTATACATAATTTTATTTATACAAAATATAAATTTGATATTTTATTTAATTATTAATTTATAGTAAATCTTAATTTAAAAATAATTGTTTTAATTTTAACAATAAATAATTTTTTACTATTTTAAAAAATTCAAAAATTTATTTATTTATTATATATACCATATATAATTTATAAAAATAATTTATAAGTTATAATTTTAATTATTAAGATAAACAATATATTTATTTTTATAAATTATATTTAAAGCTTAATTGAGAAAAAAAAAAAGTTATATTTTATATGTTATACTGGTTTTAAATTATGATTAATAAGTTTATATTCTAAAAATTTTTGATTTATTTTAAAATTATTAATTATATAAGAATATTTTTAATTTTAATTATATTTCAAAAAAAACATTTAAATAAATATTGTAGAAAATATCATATTTTTTGATTTAAAATTTATTTCATTATTAGAAATCTAATATTATAATGCAAATTATTTAATAACTCATAATTTTAATAAATAGTTGTTATTTTTTAAGCAGACATATTATTTAAATTTTGATTTGGAGACTAGAGACATTATTTGTTGGCAGTTTTTTTTAAAAAAGATAAATTTCACTATTGTAATTTGAGTGCATTTATATGTAAAACTCAATCGACAAATTCGTTCGATTGTTTTTTCCTCTAACTTTATATAACGTAATTTAAAGAAGAAAAATGTTAATTCACTCACCTTTAATGACCTGCATGGAATTAAAATCTCTAAATAATAAGGGTGCATTTATGAGATGTTTTCGAATGCATGAACTACACATACAGAAAAAGAATTGGACTAAATGTTTTCGCTAAAGGGGAATAACATTTGAATAAGCACGAAATTTTAACGAGTTTAGTTGGTAGTTGTTATAGAGGCAAAATGGTTATCTTTCATTGGATAACCAGATGTCAAACTCTGGCAAATCGGATAAACACAGATTGACACAGGGGACCAATGTTACGTGACACATGTTATAAAAAGCATCTTATATTTTTTTTGACATTTATGCATGCACAATCTAGAATGGCGGATCATTGATCTTATTGCAGAAAATCGCTTCCTTTTTTGTGGTTTTAATGTAGGACTAGTCGGAGATTGAGCGCGGTGACAACACCTAACTCTTGTATTATTTAATTTACTCTATCAATATTACGAAATAAAAATCCAAACATTAATGTAGGACTAGTCGGAGATTGAGAGATACAATTGCGGAAATATTCCCGGCGACAATAACCTAACTCTTGTATTATTTTACTCTGTACCAATATTACGAGATAAAAATCCAAACATTATCTAATCATAATTACGTACTATGCTAAAATAGGCATTATTTCTTGAAAACCCATTGGGTAATTACTACTCATATCGTCTACGGGGAAATTGAATGAAAAAATGAGAAATGGCAATTAGAACCACAACCTTATTTTTTTGGATGGGTAGATCTGTTTAGAAAGGGAAAGAGTTTCCTCATATCGAGAAATTTTAAAAAAAAATCGACAAATTAAAAAATAACGTTCTTACGTAATAAAAGGTACATGTTAGAAAGCATACTTGGGTTATGTTCTTTATTAGCGTCAGATCTCCATTATTCTAAATTTCCAAATCTGTAAATAATTTAATTCTGGAGTAAAAAACGGAAAATGCTTGACTGTGAGCTGCGTCTAATATTAGTAAATATTACGCAAAGAAGTTAAAATGCGAAAGATACGATGAATGGAATGACAAACCACTTCACATGTGTTTCAAAGGTTCAAAAAAATAAAGATCATTTATTTGCATAATGCCGATGTTTGTCTGTATTTGTCATTCTCACTGATGACTAATCGATTAGTTCCATTTCGTTATTTTCTCACGTACTTTTTATACAAGTGAAGGGAAGCAAAAGCAATCGCGTATGTTTACGGTTCACATTCACATAAAGGTACAGACAAGAAAAGAAATCCTTGCTCATGTATCTGTTATTACGTAACATAGGAATTACTTATGTAATCTGTTGTTATTATCTACAAAAAAAGGGTATAATGTTTAAAAAGTGTACTCGGCTAAATTTCTGGTTGGAAAGAATAGCACACGTTTTATTTAATGTGGTGTGGGATTATGTAAAAAGCTTAACGCGATGAACAGTACAGTATATTATGTAATATCGTTAAACCAATAAAAATTCAATCAAGGTGAATTCATGCGTTTAATTTGTTTGTCACAGGAGTTTTAATTCAACAATTATTGATACACTGTAAATAGAGTGTCCACATAAAAAACTACATAAATAAAATGACAAATGAAGAGCCCGTGAATCGGTCAAGATTTTTTTTATATTTCAAACGCTCTAATTATTTGAAGTTTATTCAGATCGTTTTGGAACTAGCGAATTACTTAAGAATAATCAATCGAACAACATTATGGGGCAAAAATTTTCGCGCGTGCTCACCATCAAATTGTTCAGAAAAAAAAATTGCATGGGAATAAATGTCATCGATGAGGACGATATTGACAAAATGCAATTGCAACATCATCTCCTCCGAGAATACTGGAAAGGAAACTTTTCAGCACCAGTTAGAGAAATTTTGAGTATCGATGGGACCAAAGTGTTGGACGTCGGGTAAATTAACTAAATCATAATTTGATCATCCCACATTATCTCCTTACTTTTCTTTTTCTACATGTTCCTAAATAAAGATGCGGCCCGGGTACTTGGACGTGCGAGATGAGTTCCGATTTTTCCAAAGCCAATTATACAGCCATAGACATAAACTCGATGTTTCCGATAATCAAACCAAAAAATGTTGAATTTGTCCAATGCGATATACTAAAGGGATTGCCATTTGATGATAATACCTTCGATTATGTATTCTTGAGATTTCTCATTATACATCTCACTGAAATCGAATGGGAGACTATTGTGATACGAGGTATGAAAGAAAGGTGTTTGTCGATCTCTTGGAAAACCATTTTTCATTAATTCTTGTGACTTTTTACAAAGAGCTTTGTAGGGTTTGCAAACCCGGTGGCTGGATTGAAGTAAGCTTAATCAACTGAGTTGGTGCCTCTGAAAATATTTGATTTTCATGATCTTTTCAATTTCTCTCACCCAAATTTAGTTGATGGAACCCATGAATGAATTACGAAACACTGGGCCAGTCACTTCGAAATTATGCGAGAAATGTGAGTGAATTGTTATTTAATTATTGTGTCAAACGAATCTTAACCAGGTATCTAATGTCTGTCCCTCGTCTAAAGTTCATACGAGAATACGAAATCAAAAAAGGAATTTTAGCCGATTCCATGAATTAATGATAGAGAATCACCTGATCAACATTAACCATCAGTGTCGCGAAATGCCATTCGGTCTAAATGATATCAAGAGTGAACTAGGATTAGATATCATGAGAGAGAGGTTGAAAAAACATTTGCAATTTGAACGAGTGTACAAAGGAAAGATTGAAGATATGTTGAACAAGGTCGCAGTGGAGGCAAAGGTGCATAATACATACATAGAAACCCATAGGTTTTGGGGACAGAAGGAATTATCTTCTTACTGATAATGAGAAATAAACTACAGCAAAACTTCTCTAAATTCCCCCTCCGCAAATGCACTCACTATGTTTTACCTCTCTAAATGCACACCCTCTTTAAATGCACGTTTTCTAAAATTTTTCATATGATCCCGTGGGAGTGCATTTAGAGAGGGTTTATGTATATTACTTCCAAAAATTATGTCAGATATCTAAGTTAAACTTCATGAAAATAAAAATATTCATACACCCTAAGGAGTTTTTTTTCATGCACAATTGAATAAGTAGTGAAAGAATAGTTCACTGGTGGTCAGAGTATCATAAAATATTTTATCGGGCCTTTCATTCAGATATACTGTACATCTACAGTAGTAATATTTGCTCAGTCAGAAAACTCTTGTTGACCTCTTCTACACAGTTATGGATAATGTCAAGAACAAATAATTGGAATTTATTTTTTAAATACTGTAGATTTTGCACGGAATATAATAAGGAGAGTTAAGTGTTTACTTAAGAGCATGTTTGTGATTTGGCATGTTTTCTTGATGCTTACTAAATTACACCATTTAATTAATACTTCAAACTCTGCTTTAGTTGCTAAAACTTTTTCATTCCTTCTGGAAGAACTCTGGTTCTTTGGTTTCACGCGACAGAGACTATAAAGATAACACAATAAGAATTAAATTATCAATATGTATTCAAAAAATTCTAAATTCTAAATTACAATTAATAAATTTATCATTTATTATACGTTTAAACAATTAAAGTCAAAATACTTTTTATTATTAAAAAATAAAAATAATTGCTCAAATATCTTTTAATCTATTTTTTTATTGAAATAAAAACAAATACTTATGGAATTTTTTTTTTGTTTTTTTTTTTAGAATAGGAAAGCATTATTTCTTTATTTATTTCATATACAACAAGATATACAGTACATTTATAAAAGAAACAACATTTCTTAGGTGCAAAGCATACAATAAGTTAAATGCTAGCCTACCTACTGCAATTATTTAATCAATATATTAAAAAAGATTTTAAAACAATATACATATGATTAAATAGTGCTAAGTGGCTATACAGTCCTATTTAAAATCTTTTTAAAAATTGTAACTATATTAAAAGTTTTATAAAAATAAAAATGACAATACGAAAAGAATCTTATGTTTAATATAGATGTTGAAAAAAACCTATTTTTCTAATTCTTTAAAACTTGTTACTATATTTTTACTAGTACAATATGGTGCAAAAAAAATGACAATTATATTTTTAGTTATAACTTAATAAATAATTTATAAATATTTATAAACATATAGTAAATATCTTATAAAATAACTTTATTTAGTACCATTTTAATTAATATATTAATATTTTTTTTAAAAAAAATTTATAATCAAAAATTTTTGACTCTTTTTTATATATATAAAAAGTGGTTAGAAAATAGGCAAAAAAAATTTTTTGATTTTTTTAAAATTTAATTTTCTTGTATTAAAAAAATTTCATAAAATCTAACAATATTATATAAATATTTTTAACCATTTTTAATATATATATATATAATTTTTTAATAAATTTATAAATTAAAATTAGAAATAAAAACTTTTTCTGCTGATTCCCTTATCAACCTGAAAAACATATGTTCTTAAAAATATTTTTTTATTTTTGATAATAAAGTCTATATACTTTCCTTAAAAACTTTACTTTCTAAAGACTGGTATCTCTCCTACTTGTTTATCTTTCTATCTTCTAAAAACTTTGTATATTTCAATAAAAAAATAAACAAAACTTTATCCATTTGATTTATAGCAAGAACATCTTACTGAAAAAAAGAAACTTGTCAAAAAAATATCTTCTACCATATTCTCCTTAAGTCTGAAACTCTAGAAAGTGAATTACTAATAAATATATTTTTCAAGCTCTATAAGAACCCTGGATTCACCATAAGCAAATATCTTATGCTTGAAATAGGTGAATAAATTAGTTGAACCTATTAGTGAATATATTTTCCAAGTTTTATAAAAATCTTGAGTTCATTATAAGTTGAAATTTCTGTAATTCAGATAAATAGATAAGTTGGTAGAAGTCTATCTGTTCAAATGTATAATCTTTCTTCATCAGTTATATATATCTGTAATAATATTCTTAAGCATATCAAATTTTTTTTGGTTTTTTTAAAGAATTTTGCCTATCTTAATTTGATCCTGAATTTTTTGTTATATTGAAAACTCTGATTAATAATTGACTAAAATCTTAAACTAGTTAATTAACATGTAAAAGAAATATAAACAAAATACATACTTCTTATATATTCTATGTTATGCTATATTATAACTAATAATATAATTAAATATAACAAAAAAACAAGATATTGAGGTGTTCTCTTGATAAGAAATGGCTTGAAGTCTTCCTTCTCTTCTCTTATACTGGTTTCTTTTCTCTTCAAGATCAAAAAAAATTTTTATTAGACTAATGATTGGTTTAGATGAGTTTTTATTTTACCATACAAACTTTTCTCTTTTTTTTTTATTTTTTTCTTTTTATCTTCTTAAAAAATAAAAATTTTTATACCTTAGAACCACAAAGGTTAAATTAGATTGACAGTTTTAATTAAGGATCCTAATGATTCTGTGTTCAATTCCATTCGATTCCAGCTCTTATAGTAAATTTAATAGGTGGGTTATAACCCACTTATATTTTTTATATGTATGTGAGTCTATGTGAGTCTATGCGATTCCAATTTTCAGAATCATAGTTTTAATAAAGAGCTGGCCATGATATTTAGATAGATAAGGAATATTTTTCTTTAATTAAGCAACTTTTTCATTCCCCTTAATTACATATAGAGATCTTATTAACTGTCAATAAGTATACCATACTGAATTAAGAAGTTTTATCAATAGTATATATATGAATAATACTATATGTATTTTGTAATATCTATACTAAAGTTTATTTAATCTTAAAGTTTGAAACTACTAAACTTGAGCATATGGCCTAATTAGATATAAAAAAAAAATTAATAAAAAAATTAATTAATAAATTAAAATTAGAAATAATAAAATTTTAAAAAAATTTTTTGTAATCTTATTTTTAAATTAAATTTTTTAATAATATTATTAACTTTAAAACAGAATATATTAAAAATTATTATTTTATTTTAAAATTTTTCAATTGGTTTTTTTTTATTATATTTTTAAAAATATATTAATAAAATATTAAATTATAAAAACAATTATTTATTAAATTATTAATTAAAATAAAATTATAAATTTATAGATCTATAGCATAGTAGGTAGTGTTTCTAGGTTTCCAAATACATGTTCCTAATTCAATATCCACAGAAAGCAAATGAACAAAAACTATTCTTTATTTGTGAATTTACCAATTTTTCCACAGATGTTATACCCAAACATCCAGATCTTAATCAAATTTAATTAAACTGTATAAAAATAGAATCTCTGATCTTTTTGATAATCACAAATTGAAAACAGATCGAAGTAGAAAAAATTGCATGAGAAAAGATTTCTAATCTAACTTTAGTAAAAGCCCACAATCCCCTGATATAGCAGACTCTATAATATAAAGAACACATTAGTCTGGGGCTATTCCAATCTGATACTTGCTTAAAAGAAAAGAAACTAATAATAAGGAAAATAAGATGTTACAGATGGTAACAAAGAATACAATATCTTTTTTGAGAATCCAAGTAAAAAATATTGAATGGATTATTCTGATATTCTAAACAATACTGAAAGATATATACTTTAAATAATAAAGCCAGAATTTAAATTAGATTAGATAGTTTAAAACTAGTAATAGAATTTCTATTCTCTAAAGATCCTACTCAGTAAGTCAAATTACTTTCTTGATAATAAAATTTGGTATTACTGAATAAGATTATAAGTGAAAGAGTAAATTAACTTAAATAGATTTTTATAGTTATATACTTGAATATAAATAACTTAAGAATAAAATACATATACTATTAGTACTCTTTATCTGAAAAAAAGAAAAAAATTAAAAATTAAAATAGAATTATAAAAAAATTGTTATTTTTTTTTGCACTATATTATATATAAATTATAGTTGGAAAAATAATTTTTTACTATATAAAAATTTTGATTTTTAATATAAATTTTCAAAAAATTTATATTTTTTATTAAATTTTAAGTTAATTTATTTAATTTTGATTTTATTTTATTTTATTTTATTTTTTTTTTAATCTCTAATTAAACTGCTAGTCATACATTTATTAATTCGATTTGAAAACAATAATACAATATGCAATATGATACTATATTAGTGCTAAACTTTTTCTACATAGCAGAACACCCGTCAACAAGTTATTTTGTGAATTTGTATATAATCCTTGAATCCTTAATATCAAGACCACTGTGTTGCCCACATAATTTAGCTATTCACTAACTATTTTACTATAAGGGAGTAGATTCATTAAGCTATTACTGTATGATATTAACTATCTTAGACTTTCCAAATTCCAACTTTTTAGGTGTAATTGTAGGGAATAATAAAGTTGCTTCTTCTTAAAGTTAAATATCTTTGATCTTTACTCCAGGAGATTAATGCCAGCCTATATTCAGACTGTCACCCCTATACAAACTTGTGGTCCTAAGAGATAAAAGTTTTTATTTTTTCAAGAAATAAAGGGAAGATAAAGGGGAAAGGAAAAGTTTGTCTGATAAATAAAAACCTATCTAAACCAATCACCAGCCTAATGAGAGCCTTCTTTGATCTTAAGGAGAAAGGAAATCAGCACAAGAGGGAAGGAGGAGAACATCAAACCACTTCTTATCAAAAGGACACCTTGACACCTTGCTCTTTCACCATATCCTGTTACGTCATCAGTTTTAATGTAGTACGACATGAAACATGTGGGGAGTACGTGTCTTGTTTACTTTTCTTTTACGTATCGATCAACCAGTCCAGAATTTCAGCCAATCACCAACCAGAGATTCTGGTGTAACAAAAAATTCAGGGTCAAACTGAGATAGGCAAAATTCCCCAGAAAAACCAAAAATAATTTGCCACACTTGAAAGTACTATTACAGACATGTATGACTGGTGAAGAAAGATTATACACCTGAAGAGATAGATTCCTACCAACTTATCCATCCACCTGAACTACTGAAGTTTCAACTTATAGTAGACCCAAGGTTTCTATGAGGCTTGGGAAATATATTCACTTGATAGGTCCAAATAGCTTATCCACCTGTCTTTAGACAGAAGGTTGTTTACTTATGGTGGATCCAAGGTTCTTATGTAGCTTGGGAAATGTATTCACTAATGGTTCACTTTTTGGAGTTTTAGACCTAGAGAGAAAATAATAGAGGGTGTTTTTTTGACAGGTTTCTTTTTTCCAATAAGGTGTTCTTGCCATAAATCAAATGGATAAAATTTTGTTTATTTTATTGTTGAAATATATAAAGTTTTTAGAAGAAAGAAAGGTAAACAAGTGGGGGAGATACTAGCCTTCAGAAAGTAATGTTTTTAAAAAAAGTGTATAGACTTTATTATCAAAAATAAAGAAATATTTTTGAAAACGTTTGTTTTTTAAGTTGACAAAGGGATCAGCGAAAAGAGTTTTATATATAAAATAATTTTGATTTTATTTTTACAAATCAATAAATTAAAATTATTATATATAATTTTTTTTATTTATTTATTATAAGTTAATTAATTTAATAT
>CAJVPV010002094.1:0-13882 GCA_910591835.1 Acaulospora morrowiae | reverse complement strand
TTAAATTTACTATAAAAACATATAAGTAGGTCACAACCTATATATTAAATTTACTATAGATCAATACCATTTCGATACCAGTTCGATACTAGTTCGGTACTTTTTCGGAGCCCTAATACTAACACATACAGATAACTGTTCTGACAAATATAATACTTCTTTTATATCTCTAATATTTCTTATAATACATATTTATCATGTATGAAAATATTATAACTAAAACATGCATATAAAGGCTCCAATTTTGCCTAGGAATTGGCAGGCCTGAACTTATTTTTTATTAAACAAATAACTTGATCTTTACAAAACAAATCACTATTGCCTCTTTTGCCTGATCTCATATATCTCAGAACTGTATGAATTTGTACGTCTCTAGGAACTTTAGCATATTACATTGGTCCTGTCCATCTAAAGTATCTTTTTGTTATTAGTTCTCTGTTTTTATCTTTCTTTTGAGATAGAAATGATATATAATAATATGTTTCAAACATGTATAAATATGACAGCTGTTCTTTTCAACTGTCCAAGGAATTTTCTAATTCTTTTCAATTCTCTTTAATAAAAACCATTTTGAATCTATAACCAAATTACTATATCTCTTGCCTTAAAAATAAATCCTGTCCAATTTCTTTATCTTATCAACACTAGTATATTACAACTGAAGCTATTTTTCTCTAAATTAAGTGGTTTCCTGCTACTGTTATTTATTGATCTATTTAATTTCAAGATTTATTAAATAGGTTAACAAATTGGTGGTGACTGTGAGATTTTAATTTGTAAGATTTAGTTCATCACATAACTAAGAAGAAACTACTGAAGACAAATCTTAAAAGGAAACTGGAAAGGCTTTGTTTAGTATTGAAAGTATTTATAGCAAAAGAGAAGTTTGTAATTTGGAATCCAAAGTACAAAAAAAGAAAGATCAGTAGAAAATTCATGGTAGATTACCAAATATTTGAACACATCACTAACTTATATAACCAAGTACATCAAGACTATTCAGAATTAAGTAAAGAAGCAATCCAACAAAGATAATCAGACAAGTCCTGCATTATTTGCTTTCTCCCTATTGAGAATTATAATCTTTATTTTATTCACTTTTGGAATTGGTTCTATATTACTTTTCCAGCCACCCAATATTTATTTAGAACTTATTATTATTTTATTCAATACTCTTGCATCCTATTCTTCTTCCCTATTATTATTGAAAGATTAATCCTATTTATCAGATATTCTAAATCTATTCATCTTGATGGAATAATCACTGAAACTCTTACCACTTTCAATATCTATAGTAATTTTATATTTGATCCTGCAGATATAGACATTATTGAACCTTTCTCTTCTTTTGATATCTCATATATCACCCAACCCATTGATAATGATTTATTTGAGGAATCAAGCTCAAATTCATCTGAATCAATTCTAATTATTCCTATTATTCCCTTTGAAATTTTTTATTTTGATTATTTATATAATCAAGAAGAATTACATTTGGATTTATTATTCTTAAAAACAAATATAATAGCTAGTATAGATGATGTTTCAACTATTTGAAAACCAATATTTAACAAACTATTCTAGGAATAGAAACCTTTACTGGTGATAGAACTTAAAATTCAATTATATGGCTTATTGCTTTTGAAAAAGCTACCAAAGTTAACAATTGAAATGGTGAAAAACTATTGCAAATACTTAATGGACATCTATAAGATAAAGTTGAAGAATAGTAGTTGATTTACTATGAGGATAACAAAAATGATAATAATATGATGAAATGGGAAAACATTTTTGAATTATTTATAGAAGAATTCTGTACTCAATAATGAATTAACAAATGAATCAGAGATTTGAAACAGTGAAAACAAGGACCAATTGAACTAGTTAGCTCATACTATGCTACTTTCAAGAAATTAATTAAAAGAGTTGACATAGCTAAAGAAATGAATGATAAATAAAAAACTCTGATACTTCATCTAAAAATTATTACTCCACTTGGCTCCAGTAATTGCTATAAGGAAACCAACCACTATTAAACAAGCTGTCAAATATGATCAACTATATGAGTTTGGACAAGATATCAACAATTATAAGAAACCACCAATACGACTATACAAATCCAATTCCTTCAAGACTCCTAAAGACTCTGTAGATTATTTGATCAAAAAATTTGAAAAGATGCAATTGAATCTTGTTGAACAAATTGAACTTTTATCTGCTCAAGTGAAAAAGCAAAAGCAACAAGCAAATAAGCTATGAAGAAATCCAAAGATAATTTGCTTTAAATGTGGAGAACCTGGACATATCGCACGTGACTGCTTATCTGAAAAAACACAATTAAAGATATATAAACCTAGGTGACCAATTAATTATTTGATTATAGAAGAATTATTAATCTCTGATAATAACAATGAAGAAATTTATATAGGACAACAAAGAAAACCATCATATTCAACCAATAGAAGGGAGACTAAAGAAAAACAAAAAGTCAAGCAATTTAAGTCCAATAAGGAACTTAATCTATGAACTAGAAAGATTATAGCTAAACCACAATCAATGAAAATTGAGGAATCAGATCTAGAAGATGATGTTTTACAAATAACAATTAAAACCAAATGACCACAAACGAAGTCTCAACCTTCAGTAATTGACAAATCACAATCATATAATATTTCTAATAATCTTTTGAAATTGAAATTTTTAGCAACATTGAAACAAATATTTCAATATTCCAATCAATAAAAAAACTTGGTCAAAATCTTGAAATAATCCAAGCAAGCTGTGAAAACTAACTATGCATCAGACAAAGATCAATTTAAAACCATTGCAACCAAATGTTACATCCGATTTAAGGGAACTTCAGTTGTTGCAATTTTAGATTCTGGTGCTGCAGTCAGTATTATTACCAAGAAATTAATAGATAAGCTTTATTTGAAACCCAATGCACTATTCAAAACAACTGTTATAACTGCAAATGGAAATTAAGTACAAGCTCTAGGACAAATCACAAATTTGAAAATAGTAATTCAAGATACTGTTATATCAGTCAAGCTGCAAGTCATTGAATCTAGTAATGAAACACTTTTATTGAGTATTGATTGGCTAGGACAAGTAAAAGTCAATTGGAATTTTGATCAACACACATTGCAGATATCTTACAAAGGATGCAAATTGAAGATTTTAATGACTTACCTGGCTTATAAACCACTTCAATTATTAAGTAACAATAATAAACAAGATGAGGATCAATTACTGAAAGAAATTGAATATGATTCAGAAGAAGATTTAAAGAAACAGAAAGCATATACGTCAGATATAGTCCAAAAGAAAAAAGAAAAGAATCTAGCAATTTTTCTTATGGAAACATCAGAAGACATCCAAAAGGAATCACCTGAAGTTACATAAGACATTTTAACTGAGGATCAACAAAACAATATATAACAAGTATTGGAAGAAAACCAAGATATATTTGCCAATAATATCTCAAAGGAGGACAAACTATTAACTTAGAAAGAACAAATAAAGTAACATACTGCATTAATACTGGAGATGCAATACCAATTAGGCAACAACCATACAAAACTTTATCTGATCAACAAAAATTTATTAAAAAGGAAATTGGAAAAATGCTACAACGAGGGATTATCAGCTCTACTACCAGCTTCTGGTCATTACCTATAGTAATCGTATCAAAAAAAATAGAAAATTTAGATTCTGTATAGACTATAGAAAACTAAATATTGTAACTGTTAAAAATATATATTCAATGTCAATTGTGAATGACTTATTGGAGATGTTTAATTATACATACACTATAGTTCACATGTCTGAATTTTACTAGTGGATATTGACAAGTGGCTATGAATAATTAGAATAAAGAAAAAACTGTTTTCATTATCAAATATGGATTATATAAATTCAATATTATGTCCTTTGGACTTTGTAATGCACCAGCTACATTTCAATAACAGATGAATAAGATTTTGGTACCATATAAAGAAAAATTTGTAGAAGTCTACTTGGATAATATTATTATATACTTAACAACTTTTGAATTGTATTGTCAACATGTGATAACAATCCTGGATATGTTAAGACAAGCAAATTTGAAAGTCAATACCAAAAAATATCATTTTTTCTTAGCAAGTGTCAAACTCCTGAGTCATGTGATCAACTGCAATAGAATTTAATTAGATAATGAGAAAATTGATAAAGTAAAAAATTTTTCTAGACCTATGACTATACAACAGCTACAAGAATTTTTGGAATTAGTTTCTTATTATAAATAGTTTATTAAAAACTTTTCTACTATTGCATGACTACTGAATAATCTATTAAAAAAAGGATTGTTCTATAATTGGACAGAGAATCAACAACAATTATTTGAAACCCTGAAATGACTATTGATTACCTCTTCAATCTTGCAATATCCCAATTTTTCAAAACTATTCTATTTGCATACTGATGTTTTTGGAACTAGGATTGAAACAGTACTGGCACAAAAAGAGGACAAAAAGGAACATGTAATAGCTTATGCTAGCCAAAGTTTGAATAAAGCCAAACAAAATTATTCTATTATTGAATTGGAATGTCTCACAATTATATAGGCCATTAAATACTTCCATCAATACTTAGGAACCAATCACTTTTATTTGATTACCGATTACTTAGCACTTTAATGATTAATAACTACTGAACTTAAGGAATGACGTATACAATGAATATTATACCTAGAACCTTATAATTTCACAATAATTCTTTGATCTGAAAAAAAACACAATAATGCTAATACTATATCACAAATATATGAAACAAAAAATTTACTTTTAGAAATCAACACCAATATCACTCAATATTAAAATATAGAAGAAATAAAAGATTAACAATCTGATAATAAATAATATCAAGTCCAGATTGTTGGTGTCCTGGCAAAAACAAAAGCAAAATTAATTAAAATAGAATATCAACAATATTATCAACTTAAAAACTATTTTTTAAACAACAAATTATTAAGTAATATTAATATATAACAACAAAAACAATTACAAGCAAAGGCAAAATTCTTTGAAATGAAAAACAACTAATTATACAAAAAAGATCAATGAAGAAAAACAAGAAATCAACTACTACACATACTACAAAAATATGAATTGGAACCTATTGTTAGTATAAAAATTGTAATAGGGGGCATGACGCGACATGTGGGGCCTGGCGCAGCGCCGCATGGGGGATCAATCATGCATCACTCATGCATGATTGATAGGCACAGAGTTTGGGAAAGTCTGTTGGGTTTGCATGATGCGACGGTAGATTAGGGAGACGCGTCGCAACTGTTTAAATAGCAACTGTACCCAGAATAGAAAAATAACACAAGTTGAATTAATAAAATCTGTTTCCTAAAAAGACCAAGTGATTGTATAGTGTAATGATAATTAATAAACTTACCTTATTTGCCTTTTAGTCGTCCTAGAGAAGATCCGTCGCCCTATAGCTTGACAGGGGAGATCAGAAGAGGAGACTAATCAAACAGAGGGAAGATTAAGATAACTATCACCACACGTACCTTTGGTATCGCCAGCGACACAGACCCACTCACCCAACGTAGCACGAGTCCTGGTCCGGATTAGCGACAGACTCGCCGTTGAGGACAACAATAGTAATAACCTTTAAAACAAACACTTTGTTTCTTCCCAAGCACCTCCAAGCATACTTTACACCCTAACTACTTCCACTATAGAGCCTTCAACCTTCTCAACAAATAAAAAACAATTTCTTCATGCAACTATCTATAACGACTGGAACCATAAACTTCAAATTTATTACCTCGACTTAAAAACAAATACAATTCACAAAACTGATTATGCCAGAACTATTATCATTTCCAACCTTGTCAACTATCCTAAACACTTTCTCATCATCAAAGAGGAGAAAAAAATAAAAGAAATTCTCAATACTAGTGTCATCAAAGATACCAAAACTATTATTTTTGAAGAAACTGCTGTCAAAAAAGATGCAATTTCTATGATCAAAGCTATCATCCAAAACCCCAGAACTAAAAACTTAGACTTCAACTATATCACTAATATTGTCAATGAAATGGAGAAAGTCCAACTTGATCAACATCTCCACAAGTGCTTCCAAGAATTTCTTCTCTCTTCTGAAGAAAAAACAAAAAACCCACACAGCTTCCTCCTGAAAATGATATACCATCTATTAATCCTCTTGTTCCCCCAAAAAGAAATGACAATCAATCAATCACAATGCAAACATATACAAGCATCTCGTCTATTACTCCAGTCCTTCTCCAATATGGCAACACCATAAAAATTAGTGAAACACATGATGAATCAATGAAACTCTCTGATCTGGATCCTACTCTAACAAACCTCTTACAACCAAACACCTCCAATCACCAACCAATAATCAACTCACCTAACAATTCTATAACCATTTCCAACTTAATGGATATTAGCGAAATAAAACCAACAAACCAATTACAATATATCAATTTTGAAGATATCGTGGACCTTGATCAACTCTCCAAATCCACCAATAACAACAATTAATCACCTCAATCAAACACATGGTCATTCTCTTTTGACTGCCAAATTCAGAAAGAATTACAACAAATCCAAGACAACAAGCAATATGACACCTTTCGTGAGGAGACAGAATCTCTAGCTAACCAACTTTTACCAGTATCAAATAATATAATCACTGTTATCCAAATTATTACAAAAATTAGAAAACTATTCAAATACTCTCCATACCTTCTTCAATCCATATTCAACAAACTTAACTTCAAGGACTATATTTTCTTCAGCTCTTTTACTTCCAAAACAGAAATTAAACCAGCTTATCAAAAAGAATTCAATGAAATTGAAAAGGACTTCCAAGAAAAATACAAAAAAGAATGCAATCTCAACTTTATTAACTTTGAAACAAAAAAGAAAATCTGAGTGATTGTCTGCACTATCCTATCAATTATCTATCTCAGAACTATTGATATCAACAACATACCTTTCTACGAATTAGCCAGCCTTCTTACATATACAAATTAGTCAGTCTTCTTACATATCTTATCAACTACTTCATTCATAAACCATAGTCTTTTATCAACTATACCACCCTTAAAGATAAACTTAAGGAATCAGTGAACGAATTACTTCCAGAACTTCCATTCTCGCTAAACAAAATTCCAGCTAACATAAAAATCAAACTTCCATGTAACCTATTAATGCAAAACAAATCCCAACTCATTCCAACTTTACATATACTAAGATCCCATTACAAATTCCAAAAACTCCCAGACAGTTTCTTTAAAATCAACTCTCAACTACTTGAAAATTCTGTTGACCTTTTACCAAAATACAAAGAAATTTTTCCAATCAAAAAACATAGTAAACTATTCAGGTTTTATAATCTAAAGGTCTATTTCCATGAAAATTATCAAATTCTCCCCAATCTCTCCAACTCATATTTCAAATTACCGCTACCAAAAAAAACACTTCTATCAATCTATCACTTGTTGAAACCCAAATATCAAAACTTCTTCCCCTTCAATCCTAAAGACCATTCAATAACCATACAAGAACTAACTACACTTCTCCGCAAAACCTACTACTTCAAACTACTATCAAATGATTTTTTCTATATTAAAAAAAGGCTACTATTATCATTGACAAAATCCTTAATCTTGAAATAAACATTTCCCTACCAATAACAAATCCAACTGATATCTCATATCTTCTTAACAGTCTCTCAAAAAAATTTATCTTCCAAACCTCTTTATCAAAAAAGTGGATTGATATCACAAATCAAAACTCAAACTCAAACTCTTAAACATCTCCAACCAAACCTCCTCTTCCAGAGGACTATAACATTGTCAATGAAAAAGCCAATACTAATTTCCCAATAACAAACAGAAAAATTCTCAAAAAAAATATAATTAAAACACACCAACATTACCAATTCTCCAAAATCCCAGACAACTGGATTCAAATTTAACAGAAATCCACCATCCCAAGCCCCTCTGAATTAAAAAATTACTTAATCCAAAACAAAATTGAAATAGATACCTCCTTAGTTAATGATGCTAACTTCATCTCAAAAATTCACAAACTTAGAGAACATTTTGTCTTTCAAAGGCTTCTCAATGAATATATTATCTAAATCAAACTTTCTGAACCATTCACAAAATTCTTCAATTTCTTCAAACAATGATTAACATAAACAAACTATTAAAAAATTTTTCAATCAAAAAAGATCTCACAAAAATTATACCCAGCAAACTTCTCACCAATACAAAATAACAATTACTGGAAATCAGCTCCCTTAATATAAGAGGACTCAACGATCACACAAAACTTAATTGTCTTCTTTAATATATTAAAAACAACAATTATGATATCTTTGGAATCTCTGAAACAAAACTCCAAACTACCAAAAAAATTCCACATAACATTGAAAACTTCATCATATACTCAAGTAACCTCAATCAAAGTCAAACAAGAGTCTTGATAATACTTAACAAAAACCTCTCTAACTACCTTTACAAAACTACTGAACTTTAAGGATATATTATCTCAATCTTTTTTCAGTTGAAACCCAAAATATAAATCTGTATTACACAAGTTTATCTCCCTCACGATTCAAATACAAGGAAAAAAATCACTTCCTATCTCCAAACACTAATCAATGACAACTCCTCAAAGAACATCTCATATATCATCATGAGCGACTTCAATTCTACACCCAACCCAATTGATAGAATCCAAAAAACTGAACAAAAACACAAATCATTCATCTACAAAAAACCTAACAAAAACTATGTTGACATATTATGCCTTTTTTTCCCTCACAAAACCATATACACATTTTCAGAACTCACTGGTCAAAGTCGCATTGATCAAATTTGGATATCAAATGATATCGCCATTCAATCCACCAAAACACAAAAAATAAACACTGAATCAGAATTTCGCAGTGACCACAAAATCATCACATTAATACTTTCAAACTTTCTAATCTCTAAACTTCCTAAAAAAACATCTGTTACCTATTACAACTTTAACAAAATAACTCCTAAAACTTGGAAAACTATTAACACAACTATTGCTAATGTTCTATCCTCCTTTTCTGAAAAATTCAACATCAAGGAAACTTGGAAATTCTTCAATTCAAATATTATTAAAACCCTTAACAAATTAGTTCCAAAAACAAAAATCTGTAAAAATACTTCACAAATTTTTAATAAAAATGGCACAATACTTCACAAAAACTCCAAACAATCAAATTTCATATCTATAACCTCTCAGCACAAACACCTTTTCCAATTAACCATACAATATTAAAAGATCTTAAAGATCTCAAACTCTTCCATTCAAACAAAAACAATTAAATCACCTTACTCAAAAAACTCTTTAAAATAACTTTCAAAACACTTAAAATTGAAAACAATTTACAAAGGAAAAAAACAATCAGTAAAATCATTAATTAACAAATAACAAATCTCCAAGAAAACCCAAAAATTATGATCAAACAAACTCTCAATCATAAAAACCTACATGCTTTCTTTACAAAAATTATTAATTCAATCAATGAAGAAGTCATAACAGATCCTATCCAAATCCGTCAAACAATCACAGACCATTACAAAAAAGTTTTCTGCAAACAAATAATTGACAATGAACTTCTTTCCAAATAGAAAAAACATTATACCCCACTCAACAATATTAACTTCTTGATCTATAACATACTAATGAGTCCTATCACTGAATATGAAATTATAGAAACAATCAACTTACTTCCTAACAACAAAGCACCTAGCCCCTCTAAAATCACATATCTCTTCATAAAACAAACCCAAAAAACTCTTCCTATCTTCACACAATCTTCAACCAAATACTTTCTTCCCAAGAAATTTCAACTGATTGAAAAAACTATTACATATTTCCTATTAGCAAAAAACTTCAATGGAAATACAATATTCAAGAAATGAGACCTATTGCACTAGTCGACTCATTCAGAAAAATTCTGATCCAAATACTAATCAAAAGACTCAATCTTATTTTAACAAAATATAATATACTTCAAAAATCCAATTTTACAGGCCTTCTCAACTAAAGCACCTTTGAACCAATACAAATTTTCAACTCAATCTATAACTTCAAAAAACTCACCCAAGAGGAATTATAGATCTTATCATTTGACATCAGCACAGCTTTCGACTCAGTAAACCTGGATATGCTAAAAAAATCAATGAAAAGAATACATATATCAGAAATCTTCATCTCCCTAACCAGTAACATCCTCACAAACCACACATGCCAAATAATAACAGACCTTGGTCTCATTCAACAAATCATAATTCCTGATAGAATTGATCAAGAAGAAACATTATCACCTCTCTGGTGGATCATTTTTTATGACCCATTGATCTTAGCTTTCACACAACAGCCATCAAACTTAAAGCATAACACCATAACATACATGGGCAATCTCAATTTCCTGGTAATCTCAAAATCTGAAATTCAAAACAATCTAAACATTGCAACAGAATTCTTTCAACTTAATGACATCAAAGCTAATCCAATGAAAACCAAACTACTAGTTATGAACAGCAAAGTCTTCAACAAAAAAATCTTTTAAGGAACAACATCAATTCTTCCATCATCCAAAAAAGAACCAATAAGAATATTGGACATTTGGCTCTCTGAACATAGTATTCTCACACCTAACTGTAACAAAATTCTTGAAGAAATAGAAACAATTTCTCAATTACTCAAATCCAAATACACAACAAGCTATATGGCATTATACATCTACAACAAAGTTCTCCTTCCATATATAGAATATAAACTTTAAACAACCTTCGTCACCTCAAATATGCTCAAAAATCTTCAAAGGAAAATTGACTCAACAATCAAACACAAATTCAACATCGAAAAAACTCTAGTATTACAACTCTTATATTTTCAATATCAATCCAATATCTGACCTGCAATCAGAAGTTTTAATCTACAACTTACAATATTCCCTCTCCAACCCTATAACTAAACATAGCAAGAAAGGGAAAATCCTTGCCATACAAATACAAAACTGTTAATCCCATTGTATTTTTCAAAATCAACAAATACTCAAACATAATACTACAATTTACACAATACAACTCGCCAAAAAATATAACATCTTATTCTGTACAAAAACCAACTATTCTCATAAGCTTCCAGGAGAAAACACATCCATTCACCAACTTCTTTCACATTATCCAAACTGGCCAATATTCACAAAACAACTTTCCAAAAAACACATCTATTATATCGAACAACTACTCCAATACAACAATCATAATCTTACAAACTGGCATCATATTTCAGCCAGACTGGGATTTAACGCTCACAGAAAAACACCTCTTTGGTATAAATTACTCTCACAACAAAACTTTCAACAAATCGGCTCAACTTCAGTCAAACCAAATAAAAAAAGAAAATGGCTAGCATCACTTATCAACAATGAAATAATCATAGGAAAAAAACAAAAAACAAATACAATTAATGTTCTTATTAATCACTGGACCTATAACAACTCTGACTCCAACAGATCCATAACACTCTTCAAATGTCAAGGCTGCCTACAAAACATTCAAACAAGTATCCATGATTGCCAACTTCTAGTTCCTATAAACTCACTAAAGATGGGTCCCTAAATTAAAGGTAAGGATATAATTCAAATGTCTCTTATTATTAAAAAAGTTTTTTTAAATATAAGGTTAAAAAAAACTACCTATAAAGGTTTTTTACAATTTAGGCCACTTGATCCAAATGTTTTTTGAATTATGTCTCTATTAAAGTAATGAATAAATAATTATGTCCCTTCAAAAAGAACATAATTGATCTGTGAAATTTTATATACTAAATAGTTTAGGAACCTATCCTTAAAACACACTCAATCTTATCACTAAATTACAACTGGACAATACAATTAAAACAAAAGCAATACAAAATAATATTTTTCAAACACTGTCTATAAAACCACCTCTTAACAATCCACAAATACTGATTTATCCAAATCTATATAAATCATTAATTCAAAAACACATCTCATCAATATCACAATTCACTATCAACTTACTTCCACAATATAATAATTTCTCTCTCAAAATTTTACTAACATACAAATATCAAATTGGCACCATATCAGTAACTTGGAACTTTATTCAACACCACAAATTATACAAAATTAATATTAAATCCAACTCCTACCTATCACTTCTTCATACAATAATTATAATCTTCATATCTAACGAATCAAAAGAATATCACTTCTTCACCAAACACTCAAAATTAAATCACAAAATCTTTTCTCTATCACCCACCAACCATAGAAAAAAATGTAAAATCACATACTTCATTACTATCTCAAATATTCATAACATAATACAAACTTTTCAAATCTTTTACACCTTTTTTAAACCCATATCTGCAATACAAAAAATACAATTAACCAACTCTCAACTACCACAAATCAATATAATTGATTCTTCATCTATACACTTTATACTCATCAACACAAACAAAAATCCCATTTTACCAACAAGGCAATACATTAAACAAATAAACAAAACTGTTTGTTCCATAGAAATAATCTACTCCCATCATGCTCAAACAACATTCAAACCAGATCTCTCACTCCTAACTAATGCTCTAACTTTTTTCAAAAATACATCAATATCAACAAACCAATATCAATTCAAAATCTATAACTTCTGTCTTAAAATTCTTTCCAATACACTTCCAACTAAATCTCATCTTCATACTACACTACCACGCATCTACACAAATAATACATGCTCACGCTGTAACTCCTTTCCAGAAACTATACACCATATCTGGCTTTGCAAACACAATATAAACACAATTAAAAAAATATTATTTGATACTCAAATACTAATTACAAAAAAATTCAAAAAAATAAAAACCTTAATTCTCACCTAGTTCAAAAAACAATCAATATTACTATCCAACTAATCAACTTTGCAACAGGTACATTACAACTCAAAAATCTTTTTAACAATTTTCAACCAATATGACATGATCTCAAAATCCTCAATAAAATATAAAACAAAACATTTGAACTTATCTACTAACACATCTGGATCCCAAGAAACAAAGACATGATTGCAGAGAAAAGCTTCCTTGGCATATTTCAAAACACTAAATACAGAAGAAACAACAATAACAAAAAACTAAACAAAAATCCAACTACTTACAACAAAATACAAACAAACAATTTATCAAACAATAACAAACAAATACATCAATACAAACTAATTGATATCACACTTAAACTTTTCTTTAAGACTCTATTCCTGCTCCTACAGGATAGAATAAATTATTAGGGAGGCATTAGCCCTTCAAGATTAGATAGTTATTCTTTTTTTTCCTGCTCAAGGGTTTTTTTTCTAGAGATATAACCAATCAAGTGATAGGCTAACATATATAGCAATATATCTTACATCTTAATATTAATTATATAACAATTCATTTTACTATATTAATAAAAATCATGAAAAATACCTCACTTAACATTAAAAAAATATATTATCAATTAAATATTTTCAGTTTAAACTTATATACTGTATACTGTTATACTTGATTTTCACCTAAGATCATCACTACTCCTTGTCCAATTTTACTAGCATTTACCCTTGAAATGTTATTCATTCTAGAATAATTCTTGTATTACTATCTTTGTTATTGTTTAGCACTGTACTTTTTGTGCTAATGTTGCTCTAGAATATTTTTTATTTTATTTATTTCTCTTTATTATTGTATCTTCGCCAGAGTATTTGTTTCTATGCTAACACATACAGATAACTGTT
>CAJVPV010002093.1:0-13883 GCA_910591835.1 Acaulospora morrowiae | reverse complement strand
ATTGGGTACGACATGAGCAGGGAACCCGTTGAAACCTGTTCACGAAGGATTCTTTTTATAGTCTCGTGGACTATAGGAGAGGGAAGCGACCTGTAGGAACCAGGAATGCACCAAACGTAGTACGATCATTGTAACACCAACCGGACGATCGACGCGCCACGGCACCTTAACTGGAGAACACAATCTCAACGCCTGCTGGATCAGCGTGTGAAACGGCTTTGATATGCAAAAGTTTTTTTATTTTCAAATTTTTTAATTATATTTATAGTTTATATAAACTTAAATTCAACAAAAAAATCCAAAAATATATAAAATAACAAATATAATAATTTAATTTCAAATTGTTATTAACTCTTTTTACATATAAATATTTTTATCAAATATATTCAAAACAATATTTAGATTCTCAGATTCTTACTGTTCAAAATATAAACTTTGTACAAAAGATATACAATACATTTTCAAATGTTTAATATTCATCAAAAATCAATCAAACAATAGATTCTATCAACTATATTCTTTATATTAATAATAATCAAAAACCAATAATTAATATATGATAGTAATAACTTGTATATAATATCATTAACAATATTTTCTTTATAGCAAACTTCAATAACTAAATAAAATATAAATTAAAGTACTAACCAAAACATAATTTTATTTGAAAACTCCATTGCAATATAATTAATATTTTTCTACTTAATAAAATAAAATGAAATCAAAACATCTCTAATAATTATCAAAAACCAAGTTTAAGTTTTCAAGTTTAATCAAGAATTTTCCATCCAATTTATTACAAAACACAATTCTTATACCTAAAGATTTCATTAATAAAAAAAATAAATTAAAAAAATAAAGTAAACGTAAGTTCTTTTGTTTGTAAAAATAAATGTGAAGAAAAAAAAAATTTTTTTTCTTAGAAGAATTTTTATAGCCGGTATGGGTTATAAAAAATTCTTTTACATATCAATTTTGTAATATAATATCATAATTTTTTTTTATTAAGCTATTTATATTTTATTCCAAATAAATAAATAAAATCATCTAACATTTTTTAATATAATATACAGTATTACTTTATTAACATATTTTTTAATATCGATTGGAAGAATGCTGTAGATAAACTAACATTAAATATTGTATACATTGTATAATTGAGAAATGTTTATTTCTTTTTTCTTATTTCATTTTTATAATATACAAATAATAAAGAAGTGTCCATTTCTTAAAATAATAATAAGGTTCATCCGATCCTACAATACCTGGAGGCCGGCATCAACAATACAGTATATTTTTCTATGCTATATTGATTATTCAATTCTCATAAATATGGTTCTTTGCATTTTTGATTTTTTTAAACTTTTTTATTGTATATGATTTAGATATTTAACCTTTTTTTTGAAGAATGTATCGCTTATGAATACGCTAACTGCGATAATTATTTTAGCAGAAAACAATATAAAAATCTACAGTGTATTAAATTTTTATTTAAAAAACAATAATTCTAGACGACACATTTTTCTTTTACATTGTTTCCCAATAAACACTCTTACATCACCAAGATCGCATTTTTCTTGGATTACGTAAAAACGAACTGATTCACGTACCACTTATAACATACTTTGAACAATATGACGTTATACTCGAGAAAGAAAAAAGTATCGTAATCCGAAATGACTTCATTCTTCGTAATTTCAAAACGATAATGATGATATAATAGACTTTTTTAAAAAAATCGCCTAATGCACACGTATTTCGCTCGTTCATCACAGACATATAAATATGTCTGCATTCTGGTCGACTTTTAGCAAAAAAAATTTCCCTCAAAAATCTAATCGTTTCTATAAAATCAGTCAGAACCTAAAAACTACCAAGATGTCTCAAAATTCCACTAAAGATATTCCTGAAACGCAAGCTCAACCAGTTAAATCAGATTCTCACGAACAACGATCTGAAAAATCATATAAGGCTGCTGCCCACAATCCAACTTTTTCTCACGAGGCTCGGTAAAAAAAAAACCAAAAAAATGAGTGGATCAAGTCTTACGCATCATTAATTCTAATTACTCTTGTTCTCTAGTGTTCACGCAGCTGAGAAATTGTCCGAACTTCATGAAAAAAGAACTGGTGAAAAGATTGATCCAAATTATGAGGCGAGGTAAATGTCGATTCTACCTAATATGACTATAGTTCTATGGGTCTTACTGATTCTTTATTTTTGCGACATAATGATAGTATTGGAGACAAAAAAGCCGAACAGAGAGACTAAACTAGATGTGAATCTTTCTAGCTTGCTTTACTATTCATACGAATGTTCTTTCAATTTATGTAAAATGCATATTGATAAATAAATTTTTCGCGTACTATATTATTAATAAAAAGAAAATTTCATTTCGCTTAAGTCTGTATCTGTATTTTTGCATGCTATAGAAATAGCGTCGCGTCGCGTAGTTAATAATGTCATTTCATCTTTTTTGTTTTATGTCATATAGCTATTTTTAATTTTACCGTTTAATTGTAAAACTTTAAAAATTTGCTTACGTCTTATAATACGTGTTTCAAGTAGATCGACCTGAAATACGTATTTATTCACAATAAAATTACTAATGAAAATCATGTCAGGTGCGTAAATTGTAAAGATCCAAAATTCAAGTTTTTTATCATTGGTTAAGAATGCCTTGATATCAACCATTGATAATGGTTAAAGAGGCGTTATGAGGGTTAGCAAATAAAGACGACATAAATAAAGAAAAGTGGAATGATGATGATTATATCAAAATACAGTAATTGAAGAAAATTAAGCGCACGGTTGTAACTTGAAGATACTTACATAAGATTCCGTAAGTAATTATACAGTATATGCATTATACACGTAATTCACGTGATTTTTTAATGTAGTATTCGTATGTTACGTTTATACATGCAGGATGCATATGGAAGATGAAGACACTTGTAATTCTTTGACATTTGATTGCCTTGGATTCAATGAGTTGATAAATCATGCGCACTACTACATAATCGCACATCGTGATAATTGGATGCGCGAAAGTATTATCCTGATACATAAGACGAGCTTTCTACATGAATCCTTAAATATTTTCGGGCTATTGCATCAATGATATTATTGAAGATCCAGAGATTGCAAAAATACTCGATTACATATTTTAATTCACACATTACATGAAATTGTGTTGGTTCGACTTAAAGATTTTAAATGGGAAGAGGAATATATTTGGAAGCCTTGATTAAATGGAGTTGCTCAAAAAAAATCACCGGATTGTAAGGATTCCTCGAAAATTTATGATCAATTGAGAAGTCTTATAACCTGAAATGTATAAAGATTTGAGATATTCTGGAGTAATCATCTTTTAATCACTACCAAGACGTGATGCATCAATTGTCTTGAAGGTTTTTGAATTCTTGAACTGGGGCTCACTTGCAATAAAAAGTGTAAAACATTTTTTTTTGCTTAAAATTATCATATAAGAAAAATTTTTAACAAAATAGATGTGATCAGGAAAGAGTTTTATAGTTTTAAAGTATTGTTTACTCTAAATTAAAATAATATATAGTAATTTAACTTGCCTTTGCACTATAATTAATTATTAATATATTATTTATAAAAATATAAAAAAGCTTTTAATCTTTTAAAACAAATATTTCTATAAGTAAATAATTCTTTTTTTTTGTTTCAAGATTTTTAAAAATATATTTAATATAATTATAATTTTAAATTAATACTAAACTTATAATAAATTTATACTCACTTGATACTGCTATAGTATTATTAGGAATTCTAACTATAATAGATAGTAAATAAATATGTATATAACTTAAATAGCTGTATTTATATATCTTATGTCTAAATATTAAACATGCAATTAATAATTACTCTTTTAATAAAGACAATAAGATAAATATCACTTTAATATAAATAAATAAATATTTATTTATTTATTTTTATTATATATTTGTAATATATAAATCATAACTTATAACATAAAATTATGTCACCTTTCGAAAATTATTTTATAAATTTAAATTATTTAGTCAGGTCAACCTTACACATATCCTGTCTAATCAGGATGTCATTACTGAAAATGCATTGTGATGTCTCCATGTGCCCCGATCCCCTCACTAGATTTTCATCGAGTGGTTCTGGCGGTGGGCACGTGATGCAATTCTCATTGTCTATATTTTATTAATATACATGTATATTTATTTAAAAATTAAATATATTAAATTTTGTTTAAAATTTTAAATATATTAGACTTGTTTTTAAAATAAGATATATTGAACTTGTTTTAAAACATATATATACAATATTTGTATTATTGCTAATTTATTTAAAAGAATATTTGGTTTGAATTTTTAAATAAATAATATTTGATTTGTAATATACAGTATATAATTGTGTTTATTTATTTTTTTAATTAAGATTGTTTAAAAAAAATAATTTATTTTGAATTAATGTGTAATTATTTAATTTATTAAATATAATTTGTCAAATACAAATTTTATTGATATTTAGAAAATACACAATCTGATATGCTATTAATTACCAATTTAAAAATTAATATTGATATTTTTTTTCTTGATTTCATTGTAAATTAAATTGTTTACTTTTCTTTGTTTTTTATATAAGTAATTGTTTTCAAAGGCGGACTGGAAATTTTCTGATATGATTTTAAAATTTATATTATAAATATATTGTTTTAAAAGTTGGATCCGAAAAGCCCATATCTAGCATTTTTGTCACCTTCAAAAATAATTACCCATATAAAAAACAAAAAAAAACAAAACAAAAGTTTGATTAGTTTAAATACTAAATTATTTATTTTGTTTTTGTTTTTTTTGTTTAAGCTTTTTTATTTTTCTTTATTTGAATGGTTTTGAAGGGTTTTTTTTTAAAATTATCAAAAATAAAATTTAAAATCTATAAATAGTATAAATAATCTATATTTTTATTAGAAATTATTTACTGATAATTAATAAAATTTACTAATTAAACTAAATTGTTATTTTATTTTATTTTAAATACATATTTTTTTTATATTTACAGGTGTTATATTAGAAATCTATTTAATTTGGATCGAATCTAATTTGAAAGTGAATCCAAAATTTTACTCTCTAGAACAAATTATTCACTAGCAGACATACAGGTTCATGCTTAATAGAAGGGGTTTTGTATATTTTAGTTGAGACAAGACATACTACTCAATTTAAGAATTGTCTTAATCTGGAATCATGATACGTATTTTTGATTTCAAATTCTATAGATTAAACTCTATCTGATAATGACGGTATAAATAAGTTTTTGTTTTAACTCAGTTATGCCTTACTGTATAAAGTCGAAATAAAGTTGATTTTACGTAGCAAAAAAAAAAAAAAATGCGTTTAACCCTTTTCAAGTATCACGCAAAATCGATATGGTTTCTGTATCTTCTACGATACAGTATTCAAATAGCCGATCGCGATTTACAATATTTCCCACGGTATTCAGGTCGTCCCTCTTAACAGGTGTTAAGTCTAAAAATATTATACATTTATATTTATCATACATCAATTAAATTAGATGATTAAAGGCTTACAAATCTCATCTCAAACATCAATGATTTCCTGAAACAGTCTTTTCATATCATATTTATCAACTGCGAGATATTTGTTATTGAGCTGCTGAGTTGAAATGATTCTCAATAGATGGAGAGATCTGGAAAATATGCTTAATGAGGTTCGTTCAATCCTCGACATTAACAAACGATTCAGGAACCCAATTGACATCAAATCCTGGAACGGTGGTGTTTCAAAAATGATTTGATTTGATTTGATTTATCAAATTTTCCTTATGACTGGAAAAGGTATATTCTTTTCAACATATAATGATGATTGCCCTTATGCATTCAATATATTTCTTCGTACAGTATACTTTGTGACGACAAGCCGCATACAGCTTGATATTCATGATTCTCCTTTATTTGCTTTGATTAAAGATTAATGCCGATGAGATCCAGGCGAGTATGTATAATCCAATCGAATGAAGATATTTTGATTGTGAATGGGAAAATAAATAATGATTTTTTATTTCCAAGTAATGATTTCGCCAATTAGATCCTCAATCAAGTATCAACTCATAAGTTATACTATAGTATTTCTGACGATGATTAGTCCAAAATGAAGAGATGTTCTTGTGATTATGACCACTTGAAGGTGTGATTAGAATATCAAACGGTGAATTTGATCACGATGTCTTTCATACCATTGTAAACCTGTGCAGTGATGGGCCGTCTTTATTATTTTATTGAAATTAAATTTGTATTCCTTTTTGTCTCTTATGTTTTACATTTCATAATCTTTCTTTTTGTGTTTACGTGATTTTGAATCATCTACAACTTTGTATACTGCATGGTGCTACATACAATAATAATATCATTAATATAATATAAAACCTAACAATATATATATATTGAAAATGTAAAAGTTTATATTAATTATTTTTTATTTTAATTTTTTATTTATTAATAAATCCTATATTAAAAAATTTAAATCAAATAAATGTTAAGTTATAAAAATATATTTTTAAACTTTCATATTCAATAAAAAAAAAACCATTTTTTATTTATATTTTATTATATTTTATTTTATAGTAAAATGATATTAGATGCAAGCCAATCAAACACTACCAATTATTCAAACAAATCCATACTATCAAAACATCACATACTGATCAATATAAACAAAACCTTTTTTGATAACAACTATCAAGACAAAATCACATTATCAACAAACAAACCAATTATACTATCAACAAACAAACCAATCACTAATTATATCAACAAAACAACTATACAATCATTATAACCAATTGAATATCAAAAAAATATATTATCAACACTACTGTATACTTTGGACAGTAGCCTGGCCATTTGTGATAAGTATATATAAACCACATTTTAGTTAAATAAAACCACCAGAGTGGTATGCTTCTCTAAAGCATTTTTAACTTTACAATTAGTTGTTTTGTATATATTTTTTTGCTAATTATTTTTTTTCTTTTCTTTAATGTTTACTTTTTATAGTTTTTTTATATATAAATTTAAGTAGCTATTTATAGCTGCTCAGCACTATATTTGACAATATATTGGTTTTAATATTTCTTTTCCTTTGCAACTTAAATAGTTTACCATAGGCAAGCTAGCATTAAACTCACTAATCAATTGATTATACAAGAGATGTTATTACTTTCTTCATATACAGTTGAACCTCGTTATACCGAACTTCGTTATACCGAAGGACTAAGTAAAAACCTGCTATACCGAAGGTAAGTACAGAAACATTTATAGCAAATTTAACCTGTTATATCGGATTTACTAATTGAACCTCGTTATACCGAATTTCTTGAAATTTTTGCCTTATGGTCCCGACCTATTCGTTATAACGAGATTTGACTGTATATAATTTTTTTAATTTTACAATTATAATAAAGTAACAATATATAACTACTTAAAAAAAAACAAACAAAAGAAATTGTTATACTGTATAATTAATATTAAAATATAAGATATATTGCTATATACAGTATATTAATTTATTACTTGTTTAAATATATTTTTAATAAAAAATCTTAAGTAAAAAAAAAAAAAAAACTATTTAATCTTAAAAGACTGACATCTCTTCAATAATTTATTCTATCCTATAAAGTATAAATAAGAATTATAATATTTTAATTTAATTTAATTTTTAATTTTTTAATTTATATTAAATTTAATATATAAGTTATATTTTATTATTTTTTTCAATAGTGTTTTAAATTTTATATAAGTTCATATAAATCTGTTTAATTTTAATTTTTAGGATTATAAATATAAATATATTTTGAGAAAAAAGTTTAAATATTATATTGTTTAGTTTATATTGTTATATTTGTTTATTATTATTTATTGAATTATTTAAAGTTTTTTATTTGACTTGCTATTATTGTTTCTTTTATATTTGATATTTAATAATATATTAAAAAAGTTTTTTTCTATAATTATATCTTTGTTTCTTAAAATTTGAATGTAAAAATAAATAAGTTCAACTATTTTGTTTTAAATTTTATTACAAGATTTAAGATTTTGTTAGATTAATTAAAAATTGCTAAAAATATTTTTTAAATTAAAATATATTTATTGAAAAGTTAATTGTATAAATAATAATATTAATTATTTTTTAAATTAAGTTGGAATTAAAGTTTTTATTGTTTTTAATATTTTTTTGTAAGTATAATTTGAATATTAAATATAATTTTTTTAATTGTAAATATATTTTGTTTACAAAATGACCTGTGGGTCCATAGTGTAGTGGTTAACACTCCACAGGTCAGATCACAAGATACCAGTTCAACTTCAGGTGAAGGTGGTTGAACCGAATTAAGAATAGTATCTGGGGCCATAACCTGTTAAGCCCTATTTCCCATAGGAAGTCATTCGCACGCTGATCCAGTAGGACGTTGGGATTGTGATCTCCAAGAAAGGTGTGTGGCAGGACGATCATCCGGAAGTGGTACAATGATCATCTGACAGAAGCCAAGAACCAACCATACATTTAGATGCACAGACTAGGCTGTGCTCCATCTTAACTAACTCGAATGAGAAATTCCATGCTGCTAACTTTTGAATAAGATAACTTTGAAGATGTATGCTGAACCAACACTAACGTCTTGTAAACATGGACCTCTGGCAGCTTACCGTATCTGTAGGAGTTGCACCCTGCTTGGCATTCGTGCCTCTAGATTTGGCAGCTAATGCCAACCGGCCCCTCTGGATATGTCTACTAGGAGACAGGGACCCTGGGAGTGAGGTGATTAATAGCCATCTGTCTGGCCTATATGGATTTCTGCGGAGTCACGCCCCAATTGGTCAAAAAGGATCCCTAGATTTAGTAGCAAGTGACCAACCAGAGGATAAAATAGGTTTGGAGCATTTACTAGGGAGTGTAGACCCACGTAAAGTCTCTCTGTCACATTAGCTGCGTGAGCGAAAAGATGTGTAGTGATAAGTTACTTATAGAGGATAGTTAGTGGTACCCCATTGTTCCTGTACAAAAAATTGGACCAGTAGGTTAGGTGGTTTAAACTAGTGGTAGGAATTCCCCCTTAGATAGGTCCCCCCGAAGATGTGAAAAAATACTTCAAGAGTATCAAATTAGCATTAACGGGCAAAATAGTTGATAGGCTAGCATTAAGCTGTAGTGTAACAGTTACAGAAAATGTTTGATGTATTGTATAGATATGTTTAGTATCAATAAAGACTTGCATCTAATGCTGTTCAACTTAAAAAAAATATATATATATTGTTTACAAAATAAAATGCGATAATTAGTTTTTGAAAAAAAGTTACAATATAAATATATATTATTTGTATATATATATAATAAAATAATAAATAGATAAATTTTAATTAAAAGTATATTGAAAAAAATTAAGGTAAAAGTTATATATTTTAGATTAATATAACACATTAAATTGTGTATTACAATTAGGCCTATATAATTTTTTTATTAACAAGAAATTAAGTAAAATTATAGAAATTAGAAATTGAAATTTTTAAATATTTATTTAAATATTAAAGTATTATTAATTTGTTAAAATCAGAACTTTTATAAATTCAGTAATTAATAAAAAAATTATTTATATAACCTATAAATCCATAATATAATAATAATATTTCATAAATTATTAGGAAAAGATCTAGGGTTTAAGCTCACCTAGTTACAAAAATTATTATTTTCATGATTAAATAACCAACTTTCAATTTATATCATATTCAATCAGTTGAAAATCTATTTTCAAATTTAGTTAGGCTGTATGAAGATATAATTTCTAGTCTTTCTGACAATCATAAGCTGAAAACAGGTTAAAGTAAAAAAAGCTACACAAGGAAAGACTTTTGGTCTAACTCTGTTAATAAGCCCACAAACTCTAATCCAAACTAATTATGGCAGACTTCATTATACAAGAATACCCTAGCTTGGAGCTATTTCAATTTGGCACTTGCTTAAAAAAAAATTATATCTTGAATATATACTTGATATAAACAGAAGCCACAGGTAATGATAAAAGTAACTTATCTTTTCTGAGATTCTGGGTAAAAAAATATACAGCATATCCAGATATTCTAATAAATCTTCAAAAGATAATATAATTTTTTCCTGGCAAGTAACAGAAAAATCTGATTGGATCAATAAGAGAATAGGTTTAAACTAATAATAAGATCTCTTTTTCCCTGTATAAATTTTACCTAGATATGGATCTATTTTTGTAATATAAGTTGATTAATTATGTGGTCAGTTTGATTTTAAGATAAACTCAGTAGTATTGGAAATGGTATTACTAAAAAGTATTAATTTATATATAAAATAGCAATAGTCTACTTTATAAAGATGTTTAATGTAATAGTAATAATAATAGATTGTCAAATAAAATCTCATATCTAATGCATTTAATTAATTAAAAAAAAAAAGATTATTTATATTTGTTTTTATTTTTTTTCTATAATTATTTTATTATAATAAAAGATATTAAATATTTTCTTTTTTTGTTTAATTTGATTAAGATTGTATTAGCTTGTTAGAGGTTTTATTATAATAATAGTTTATATCAGAAATTTATCTTATTTTTTAATATTTTGGATTTTATCAAACTTTCTTTAATTTGAATTATATCATTTTTAAAATTTAAAATTGTTTTACATATTGATATTGCAAAAACAATATGCTCATCAAAGATCTTTTTTTTAGATTATACTTTTTCAAAAATTCATACTATATAAGTACTTTAATATATATTGTTTTAAAAAGTTTTTTAAAGTACTTCACAGTTTTTGATAAATTTTTTCATGCTATAATATTGGCAGAGCCAACTATAATATTAATTTAATCTAACATTGTTTTGTCAAACATCAAAAATATTGCATTCTAAATTCTTGAAACTAAAGTATTACAATTCGATCAATATTGTTTTAAAAACTATAATATATATATATTGTGGGAGTGGTATGGCGAGTCAGTCGCTAACTAATAATGAAATTCGTGGAACAGTGGTGTTAAATTTATTTAATGATAGGGCTTTTGGTAAGGCGTTAGATTTGGCCAAGGTAAGTGTTTTCTTTATTAAAAAGTGAGTTTGAACCTTGTTACATTTACTAAATTTTATCCACTAATTTATACCTTTTTCCCAAGAACAAAATAGAAAGAAATCGAAAAGACAAGAAAAGGTAAGAAATTCTAACACTTTCTTTCGATAATTACATAAGTCAGCCACTAATTATATCATCATTACTCATATTTTTAGGTCACTGCTAAGCTCTATTTCTTCGATGCAATACTGAGTTGATCATTAATCATGTGACCCAAACTGCATTACCTTCTATTTTCCTTTCCTCTTACAATATATATAATATTTTTTTTTCTTTGAAATATTATAAAGATTTTTATAATATACTAATTGATAAATATATTTTTTGTAATATGTTTTCCAGTGCTTTTATAATAATTTATTGAAAAACTTAGAATATTTTTGACTAAAAAAATTTTTTGCTTTTTCATAATATTTTGCAAGTTCTAAATAAACTTTTTCAATAAATGGTTTTCTTGCAATATTTTGATCATCAGCTAAAAAAAAAAAATTAGTTCAAAGTTTCGAAGTACTCTAAAGAAATTAATATTTCTATAAAGTTATATTCTATAATAAAATTATTTTGTAAATACAATTTATTTTTTAAGCAGGTGATTTTATTTTTTAAGATTTTTTAATTGTTAATTTTTTTTTTTTAAATTGCTAAAGTGAGACAATACTCTAGTCCAGTTTATTTGTAGATAGGTCCTTACATACAAAATATATACAACGTTAATCTATACTTAACCTATATAAACTAGAATCTACTTACGGGCCATCAGGCCATCTGGGTATAGTTTGCCATCCAAATATTTTCTTACATCTTCCAGTTACAAGATGTAAACCTTTCAGTAAGGATCTTTAATACTAAGCGGATTATTCATCGGAGTATTGTATCTCAGTCTTTTTCAGTTTTCTTCATAAAATATTAAGCCTGGAGGATTACCATTTGAAAAGCGGATAGAACCTATGGCCAGAATTTGGTTCAATACCTTTAAACCTATAAGATTGATGATCTAATCTTTTTAGATAAGGCCGGGCTTCAAGCATAAGCTGCTTATTTAAGAGGGCGCAACTTCTCCAAAGTCAGGCTAGGTCTTAGGGGGATCTTCCATTCTGGCAAACGTTATCAACTGAGTACCTTCACTACAGGTAAGAATGATGAGTATTGCTGGTGAGTTGTAACTCATGCTGAAGGGGGATTATGTTATAGTCTTGCTATTCAATTTTTCTGGTTTGTAGCCCTCTGTAATATATTTCTTTTATAGTCTTATGGACTATAGGGGAAGGGAAACGGCCTATTGTGGAATTGGAAATTGCACCAAACTTGGCAACAACCATTATAACTCCTGCTGGATAATCATTACACCCCATCACCTTTTCTGAAAATCACAATTTCAACGCCTACTGGATCAGTGTGTAAAATGGCTTCATATGAAAAATAGCGCTTAATAGGTTATGGTGCTAGATACCATATTAATTCTATTCAACTATCCTCACATGGAGTTGAACTAGTATCTTGTGATTTGACCTGTGGAGTGTTAACCACTACACTATAGATCCACAGGTCCTTTTAATTGTTAATTATAAAGTCAATCTTTTTTTAAAATTAAAGGATTTTGTTTCATAAGTGCTTTGAAAGACTTTGCTAATGCTAAAAAAGTTTTGATTATTATTGATTAAAAGTTTATTTAATAGTAATATAATATATTTGAAAATTTTTCATTTTTTTTTCAATTCTATAATTGTTTATTCACTTGGAGAAATATTTCTGAACCTGTTTCAAGAATCTTTATACAGCTTCATAACCCTCTGCTCCTTCATGTAATATTGTTTTCTAAATATTTTTGATATTTTATTGAATTATTTTTGAATTTACTAAACTCACTTGAACATTTTTTATTATGTTTCTATTCTTTTAATTTTCTTTTAAAATTTGTAATTAATGCATTAAATTTATTATATCTGCCTTGTTTTTATTTAGATATTTTTTTTTAAAAATAAGAATTTAAAAATTTTATATAAAAGAAATTTTTAAAATGTTGGCATATATTACAATTTTTTTTATAATTTTCTATTATAAATTATAATTTCTCAAAGAACTCTAATATATTAAATAATAATATAACATGAAAATATAAGTTTATATAATTTTTTATTGGCTGAAATCATTTGTTTTTTATTGGTTAAAATTATTTATTTTTTATTGATTATAATTAATTTATAATTTTCAGCGTACTTTGAAATTCATTTAAATGTTTTATAAATGTTTGTTTTGTAAAAAGATCTTTTAATTTTAGATACTTTTAAATATTTTAATGATTTTTACAATATTTCAAAAATCTTTGAAATTAAAATGGTTTGCAATAAATTTTTATATATATTTATTTAATTATTTATAAATTTTATTTTAATTTTATTTTAATATTATTTTTTTTAGATGACTTTAAATACTCTTGAAAGTTTTAATAAAGTTCTTTTAATCTCCATCAAATATTTAAATACTTTAGCAAATCTTTTTAATAATTCTGAAGAATTTATTCAATTTTCTAAAGAATTATTTGATAAATTTTCTAATAAAGCATATACAGATTTAATAATACTTGTTATAAAAAATAGGTTAAATACCATATAATCTGAATAATAGGTACCCCCATTAAAGTTAGTACCCCTAGTAAAAAATATCTTTTTTGTACACAATTTTTTATATGGAAAAAATGTACCCCTTA
>CAJVPV010002092.1:0-13883 GCA_910591835.1 Acaulospora morrowiae | reverse complement strand
CTTTGCAGGTTCAAAAATAGTGAGTTGTTTCTGGGTTTATGTTGTATTATGAATATAGATTATTGATGTATATGTTTGGAATGTTATGTAAAGATGTGCTTTTGTGAAAAGAGTATTGGAGAGAATTTTGAAATGGAAGTTGTACAGTTTGGATTAATATTATGTGATTGAAATGGGTGTGTTTTTGAGAAATATTAAAGTTTGTGCAAGAAGTGATAGATCAGATTTGAAAGTTGTTTTTGTTCTTTCTGAGTGGATTATTTCTATTAGGCATCATGTTTTGTTAATTTGCTTGAGATAGTTTCTAGTTGGAAGTAGAAGATTTTTTTGTGTATTTGTTGGTATATATTGAATAGGAAAGGTGTCAATAATGTTTATTTGGGGTATAATAGTGTTAGTTAATTGTATTTTGAGTATTTTTATGATGGGTTTATAGAAAGATCAAGGAATTTGAAGAGTTTGAATTATATTGTGGATGTTTGTAATTATTGAGAAGAAAGGAAGCTTGCATTTTTTCCTATGATTAGATGGTGGTGGTATGAAAGTTTTGCTATTAATTTTGGGGTGTTTGGAAAATATTATGATATTTTTTGCTTTGTTGGTGAGTAGTATTATTATAATTGTATGAAGTAAAGCTGGAAATAGTTGTAGATTAAAGTGTGTGGTAAATGATTTAAAATATTGTACATAGTTCCAGATGACTGTTGTAGTATTGGTATTAAGTTTTAATATTAATAGTACTTTCAGTGAAGAGTTCTGAAAGATAGGAAAGTCTTCGATAGTTTTCAGGAATGTAGTAAAGAAGTGTTTGTTTTTAAGTAAGTCGAGTAGGTTTGAAGGAATAATTATTTGTGAATTGTTTATGGTTATGTTGGTTTGTAGAAAGTTGTGGAGATTGTTTTTTGTTATTTTTGATTTGAGCACGTTGTTTGTAACTGGTTTGATAAATAGATTGAGACAGTTGTGTAAAACGAGTAGTTTGCATTTATATGTGTTGGGATAGATGTTGAGAGGACATCTGTTATATTTTGAGAGTTTTAAAGATTTGTTGGAGTTATGATCATTGTATGTCCAGTATTTGACTAGTAAGTTGTTTTTATTTGTTTTATTGTTTTTTGCCAATGATTATATTGTTGTTGATAAAAGTTACTATCCATTTTCTTTTTTTGTTTGGTTGGACAGAAGTTGTTCCTGTTTGGTTGAATTGTAGTTGCGAGAGAGTGTTGTACCAAAGAGGAGTTTTTACTTGAGTATAGTGTCACACCTTGGCTGAAATGTGTTGCCAGCTTGTGATTTTGTTGTCATTGAAGTTGAGGAGCTGTTTGATATAAAATAGGTTTTTGTTGGCAAGTTGTTTGGTAAATGTTTTCCAGTTTTTGTGTTGAGAAAAATAGTAATGTATGGGGTTATTTCTCCTGAAAGTTTGTGTTGACAGTTAGATTCTGAGTAGAATATTATTATGTAGTATTGAGCTAGAGAAATGGTATATGTTGTAGTGTTGTGTTTTATAATTTGGTGGTTTTGGAAGAAACAGAAAGGTTGGCAGTTAGAATTTTGGATTGCTAAGATTTCTGTTTCTTTGATTGGTTTGGTGGTAGGATTTGTTAATGAGTACTGAAGATTGGAGATGAGGACTTCATTTTGTAGATTATTGATCAGTTTAATATTATAGATATATGGATTATAGAACCATGTTTAGGAAGTATTTTCTCAATGTTAAGTTTGTATTTGATTGTTGAATCGATTTTTCTTTAGATATTTTTAAGCATGTTTGGTGTGAGAAAGGTTGTTTGAAGTTTGAATTCTATTCATGAAAGAAGTACTTTGTTATGAATATAAGTTGCCATATGGCTTGTTGTAAATTTGGATTTTAGTTCTTGTGCTATTGTTTCAGTGTTTTCTATTATTTTGTTGCAGTTGGAAGTGAGAATGCTGTGTTTAAATAACCAGATGCCTAATATTTGTATTGGTTCTTTTTTTAACATTGGAGTGATAGTGGTTGTACCTTGGTGTATTTGTTTGTTAGGAGTTTTAGAGTTTATTGTGATTAGTTTAGTTTTGGTGAGGTTTGCTTTGATATTATTGAGTTGAAAAATTCAGTTGTTATATTAAGATTGTTTTGTAGTTCTTCTTTGGATGTTGCGAGCAAATTGAAATCATCCATATATACAATGGTGTTGTGTTTAAGTTGTGATGGTTATTGTGTTAGTGCTGTTATTAGGAGTGTAAAAAATGATCCACCAGAGTAGTGAGAAAGTTTCTCCTTGGTCAATTTCATCAGGAATCGTAATATGTTGTGTGAGACCATGGTTTGTAATTATTTGGCAAGTGCGGTTTGTGAATATATTGCTGGATAGAGTGATAAATTAATCAGAAATATGGAGTCTGTGCATTGATTTTTTGAGCATGTTGAGGTTGACAGAATTGAAGACTGCACTTATGTCTAGTAAAAGAATCCAAAGTTCTTGTTGTGTGAGCTTTTTGATGTTGTAAATTGAATTGAGTATTTGTATGGGTTTGAATATACTTTGGTTTGGAAGGCTTGCATAGTTGGATTTTTGTAATATATTGTTTTTGGATAGTATGGAACTAAGTCTTTTTGTTAGTATCTTTGTTAGTATTTTTTGAAGAAATTGATAAGAGCTATGGAACAAGTCTCTTGGATATTGAATTTCCATTGAATTTTTTTGCTAATGAAATAAATGTGATAGTTTTTCCATTCTGTTGGAATTTCTTAAGTAGTTAGGATTTGGTTGAATATTGTTTATAGGTATGGTAGAAGAGTTTTTTATGTTTGTTTTATGAAAATGTATATGACTTCAGATGGTCCAGGAGCTATGTTGTTTGAAAGGAAATTTATTGTTTCAGCTATTTCATATTCAATGATTGGGTTCATTGGGGTATTTTATATTATTGGGTTAATGTTATATATAGGGATATAATATTTGTTCCATTTGGATAAAAGTTTATTATCAATTGTTCTCTTGTGAAAAATGTTTTTATAGTGGTTTGTTATTGTTTGGTAAATGAGTTGTGGGTTTATAATTATTTCTTCTTTGATAGGATTGATGATTTTGGTAAATGATGCTTTTGGTTTTTTGTGGTTAAGAGTTTGCTAAATCATTATTTTGGAGTTTTCCTGTAGATTTAGAATATGTTGGTTAATGATTTTGTTTATGGTTTCTTTTTTGTAGAGGTTATTTTCTGCTTTGAATGTTTTGAATATGATTTTGAAGAATTGTTTTAGTGAGTTTTTAAATTCTTGTTTGTTTGAATGTGGTAGTTTAAGTTTTTAAAGTTCTTCTAACAGATTGAAGTTGGTTGGTAAGGGTGAAGCTATTGATAGGTTATAGATATGGAATTTGATTTTTTGTAGTTTTTTGTAAAGTGTTATTCCATTTTTTGTGAATATTTGTGGTGTATTTTTCCATATTTTGATTTTTGAAATATATTTATTCATTGTTTCTTAGACTGTAAGGTCAAAAGTTTTCCAAGATGTTTAAAAATCGAGCTTATCAAGAATTGGAGATTCTAGTTTGTGTTTAATAGTCATGTTGATTGTTTCCCAGGTTTTGTTAATAACTTTATTGTATTTGAAGCAAGTTATTGATGTTGTTTGAAGAAGTTTGGAAATGAGAAAGTTGGATACTATAAGTGTGATTATTTTGTGATCACTATGGAATTTGGATTCTGTGTTGATTATTGTGTTTTGGTGGTTTGTAAGGTGATATTGTTTGTAATTCAGATTTGGTCAATTCTGCTTTGGCCTATTGGACCTGTAAATGTGTATGATATTTGTTAGAATGGAAGAGCTGGTAGATATCAAGGTAGTTTTTGTTGAGTTTTTTGTATATATGTAATTTGTGTTTGGATTCGGATTATTGAGTTATGTTTTTTGTTAAGAGTGTTGAATTAAAGTCTTCCATTATAATATGTGAGATATTTTTTGATAAGTTGTTGTTGATTAGTTTGTAGAGATATATAGAAGTTTGTTTTCTTTGGTTGATGTCGTATGGAATATAAACTTGTGTTATATAGAGTTTGATTTTTTATTTGAATTGAAGATATATAAATATGATGTATCCTTTGAATTCTAAGGTTTTATATAAGTGATTTTGGAGGTTTTTGTTAAGAATAATAGATACACCTGCTTGACTTTGATCAAGGTTACTTGAGTGAATTAGAAAGTTTTCAATGTTGTGAGGTATTTTTTTTGTATTTTGAGATTTGGTTTTTGAGAGGCCAAATATATAATAGTTGTTTGTTTTGATATATTCCAGAAAACAGTTGAGTTTGGTTGTATCATTAAGATCTCAAGTATTTAGTAAGCCAATTTCCAATAAAGAGGATTTGTTTTTATTTTTTGGTATAGTAATTTTAAGAAGATTTTTGATATTGAAAAGTTTTTAGTTAGATTTGTATTCTTTAATTAAAATTTAAAAAATTTAGTTGAGAGTTCAAGTAGTTCGATTTGTATAATATATTCTTTTGGTAATCTTTGGAAGCTGAAATGTTCTCTTAGCTTGTGAATTTTTGAAATAAAATTGGCATCGTTGATAATTGAAAGTTCTATTTGGATGTGTTTTTCTGTGAGGAATTTTTTGAGTTTGATGAGATTGGAGAGTTGAGGCTTGGTAGGAATTTGAATCCAGCTATCAAGAATTCTTGAGAACTGATAGAATTGATGAGCTTTGATGATATTAGGACAGAATCAATTTTTTTGGTAATTGGAAATTTGGTTCCAGCTTTTTAATTTACTTTATGATAGTTGGTTGGAAGTGAGAGTTTATTTGGAGAAGTGGATTGTTTGTTGTTATTTGTGCTGAAAGTTTGGTTTTGGGTTGAGGTTAAAGTTTGATATGGAGGGAGATTGATCCACTTCTTGGAGAGGGGACTAGTAAAAGTGTATTTTTTGACTAGTGTTTTGAGAAAAGTGGGAATGTCATTGAGATTTGTTATTGGAAGAAGAATATTTGTTTCAAGTGAAGCTTTGGAGGAGGATGAGAGAGGTTTTGTTCTGATAAAGAAAAAATAATTGGGTAGAAATTTGAAATAATAAGTTTTCCTGAGTAAGGTTACAATTTCCTGTAGAGTAAAGTTGCTGTCCCTTGGATTAAAGGAAAAAAGATGCTTGTATTTGGAGTCTAAGAGTTAATGTGTTGTTGGGAGTGGCTTTTTTGATGGTGAAAAATCAAAGTAAGTGTCAGGTAATTTGGATAGGACTTTGTATTCTTTGCATAGAAGATTTTTGTAATTGAAGAGATTGTTGAGGTCTCTTCTCTTTTTGATAAGAAAGATGTTTTTGTATTTGATTAGTAGATTGTTTGGATTTTCTGGGAGAAGAGAGTTTTCTTTGAAGTAGATATAAGGAAGTTTGTCAAATTTGTAGTGAGAGCCTAAAATCTGAAGGGTTGCAATTAAGTTGGCTTTGTTTGACATTGAAAGTTTTGTAAGAAGTTTGATTTTAATTTGAGAAGGAATTTCAGATAGTTCTGATGGAAGGTTGGAAAGAAAATCGATGAAGTGTTTTTTAAGTTCTTCTCTAATAGAGGTATAATCAAGAATAAAAGTTGGTTTTTTGATAAGATAGTTGATAAGATAGGTAAGAAGACTTGCTAGTTCATAGTAGTGCATGTTTTTAATATTGATAGTGTGTAAGTATATGATTGATAAAATAATGCAGATTATGATACAGATTTTTTTTTTGGTTTTAAAGTTGATGAAATGTAGGCTGTTTTCTTCTTTATATTTGTCCTGGAAGTCTTTTTCAATTTCAATAAATTCTTTTTAGTGGGCTGGTATGAAATCTTCTTTCTGAGTAAAAAAACTAAAAAATGTGTAGTCTTTGAAACTGATTTTGTTCATTATTGCTTTTAGGTAGTAAGGTGGATATTTGGGAAGTTTGATAATGGTATCGATAGTTTGAATGATGATTTGTATATCATTTGATGCTCAGAGAAGGTTATTGACTAGTTTTTCTATATTGACTCTGAGTGTTTCATAGTATTTAGTATTCCTAATTTCTTGGAGTTCTGTTTGAACTTGTTGTTCGAATGAGGATGACCATGCATATGGAGTATTTTTTGATTGAGTGGAATTTTTGGCAAGTTCATTAAGGTCGACGATATTATTGATTATCATTAGATTTAATTGGCTTGTGGAAAGAATTTCACTGATTTCCATGCTAAAGCTAGGTGTTGTTATATGGTTGTCAAAAGGGATAATTGGAGTAGTGTTTGTTTGATTGATTTGTTTGGATTTGACAGAATCCAGGTCAGATAATTTCATTGGTATATCCATTGTTGCACTGATTTCTGTGAAGTTACTGAATTGGGTAAAGATTGGAGTGATAGTTAAGGGGCTTGCATGTGCATGTATTGTGGTTGTTTGATCAACATTTCTTTTTTGGAAAACAAGAGAAGTGATTGATGGGTGATTATTTTCAGGGTAAGCTGATTGGAGTTTTTGGTTATTCCTTGGGAGATAGCAAAAAATTCTTGAAGGCGGTTGTAGAGTTTTGTGTTTAGTTGGGTTTTCTTTATTTTTTTTACAATATTACTGATGTATTGGAAGTTGAGTAGTGTGTTTCTGATGTTGGAGAGAGAGATACGAGTTTGGGGAGGTCTGCTTTTGTAGATATCCATTGTAAAGTTAAGAATGCAAATATCATTTGTAGAGCCTGTTTTAACTATTTCTTCAATGTTTTTTTCTTCTCTTATAATGAGAAATTGGTTGGAAAAGTTTGTCAGGTTGGAATAAGAAGGTTTCTTGCAAATTCTGTTCAAATAATTTTGTTGTTACTGAGGTCAAGATAGAAAAGTTGGAAAAGTTGGTTCCAATTCTGATGAATTGTTGCATATAAGACCTTTTTTTGTTGTTTTTTATTGTGGGGCACTCCATGATAGGAGTTATTTAGTAGTTGCAAGCACTTGAAAGTGCTTGGAAAGTGAAAGTATCTTGGAAGAGCTATTATCAAATAAGGAAATTTTCAAGTAAAAAATAGTTTTATATATATATAATATCTAATTATACCATTAAATAAATATATATATATAAAGAAATTTTTTTTAAAAAGACTCTCTCCTGATCACATCCATTTTGTTAAAAATTTTCTATTTATGTTAATTTTAAGCAAGAAAAATAGTTTATACTCTTTATTACAAGTGAGCCCCAGCTTAGGAACTCAAGAATCTTCAAGACAACTGATGCAGTAGGATGGAATCTCTGGTCAAAGTCTATTCAAGTTTGAAAGTCTTGTATATTCTTTCTTTTGTTCTTTTGTATTTCTTCTTATCCTTATTTTATCATAAAAATTATTCACATTATTATTATTATACTTGCTAAAACAAATACTTTTCAAAATATATACTCAAATAGAGTTAGTGAGTCTATTGTTTGTTTCAAGTCAACTCACAAATTTTATTTCTTCGTAGTGATATTTACTGTGCTATTCCAAATTTCTCAATATTTTTTCCTGACCAAAAAACTGAAATCAGCTCACTCCCTATAGATGATCAGTACTTTTCTATCATTTAATCAGATTTTGCTTAAAAATCAAAACAAAAATTAATTCTGTTTAAACCAGTTTTGTATCATAACAACAATCACAACAACAATATCAATTATATGTCTATTAATAACTATAGTAACAAACAACTTCATGTATACTTTATTATCTATAGTAACTAAAAAGCTGAAGAGATAGAACCATAAGCCTGTCCAGAGACTTTCTTAGAGAAATAATTAATTATTTACTTATAGATTTTATAGTTTATTTGATACAGTTTTAGTTACAGTTATGTTTATTTTCTTTTCAACTATTATATATTCAAAAAATCAAAAGATTTCATAAAATTTCCTGAGTTGATAGATATAGCTACTACTCAACTTTATCTAACATTATAATATTGCTTTTGAAATGGTTATTATATTAGTTAGATAATTACTAAATAGGCAAGCTAGTATTAAACTTTCCTGAAATAATGAAAGAGATATTGTTTCTTTTATAATACAGTATATACTTTATTATATATAATATCAAATAAAGAAATGTTATTTATCCACAAGGGAAACTCCCAAATATATATATATATATTTGTCTTCAATCAAACTACAATTTGCAGTATTTATTAATTTTTCATAAAAATAAAACAATAATACATTGAACTCTAAGTCTATATACTAGAGCTAAACTAAGTATAATACAGAACACCTATCAATAAGTTATTTAACTCTCTAAATACATAATTCAGCCAACTCTGCTAATTCAAAAGCCAAAAATACCACACAGACCAAAGACATCTCCAATAATCCACAAGATAGTACTACCATCGATCTACCTTCTACCATGGCTAACTCATTTATCCAATCCAAATATAACTATTCCAAATGTATTTATAGTCTAACAACTCTTTCTGCCAATTCTAATTCTACTACTATTTCTCATAATGCTGAGTAGGTATTCATAGCTGCTCGGTGCCATCCGGCAAAATATATTGTTTTAAATTTTCTTTTCAATATTAGTCGTATGGTTACTGTAGGCAAGCTAGCATTTAACTCATTGTATCAACATATGAGAGATGTTGTTTCTTTCACAATGTATACACTGCTATATACAAATCAAATAAAGAAATGATGTTTACCTACAAAAAAAAAAAAAAAAAAAAAAGTTTGGTTTGCAGAAACTATTTAAGTAACAAAAAAAAATAAATGGTTAATTTTTTTGTATAAATGAATAAATCACAAATAAATAATTAAATTAGAAATAATCTATAATTGATTAAAATATTATAAAAAGGTTATATTTTTCTTCAGCTGTAGAAAAGAAAACAACTATTAACAATTATAAAATTTTGAATTCTTGTATTTTTTTTTTATTTTTTTAATAAAATTATAATTATTACATATTTTTTTTTTATATTTTTTATTGTTTTTTTTATTGAAATTCAATTTTTATATATTTTTATCTTTTGATTTCAATATTAAAGTTATAAAATTAACTAAAACAAAAATTTTGAAGTTTATCAAGAAAAAAACTAAAAGTTTTAATATATTAACTTGTGAATTTCATTTTTTTTTATTTCTTTTGACATTTTTTTAAATATTTTCTTTTATTCTTCTTTATTCTGTTTTTTTTTATTTTTTTTTATAGGAATATTCTAATTGCTATAAGTTTAAATTGATACAATTCTTATTTTATTTTTCCAAGTCAGTAATACCATATATTTGGATATAAATTACTTAATAAAAGTCATATGCTATATATATCTTTCACTTCAAAAAAAAAATAATAAAATAACTTAATTAGCTTATATATTAAATTTATTAAAAGTTAATATTATTTAATATTAATTTAAAATCTTAATTACATGTTATAAAGATTGTTTAAAAGGATAATCAGTTTTCAACTTTATTATTTTCTTTATTTTCTTTATTATTATTATTATTATTATTTATTTTAATTAATTATTTTCTTTAATCATTTTATTTTTTTTTATTGTTATAAAGTACAAAAACAACATAATTGAATGTGTAAAAAAAAAGTTAATAAAAAAAAGATAATAAAAAGTGTATCAAATAAAATTATTATATTTATCACATTGTTCTTAATTAAAAAAATCTCTTCAAATTATTTAAACTTATCAAATTTACACTTTCTTTTTGCTTATTACCTTCTTGTTAAATCTGTAACTCCTGTAACAAGTATTAGAAAGTATCTTTTATAATGTTTATACTGTATAATTAATTTTATCTAATACCGTTTTGTTTCAATATAATGATTAAATATTACATGTGTTAATAAAGTTATCTAAATATTTAATTTCATTGAATTTAATTAAATATTAATTACAAAATCCAGTGTATGTAAATTTATTAAATAAAAATATTGCATTGTCAATTTGTTATTTTTATGCAAACCATACATTTATTTTTTTACTTAATGGTGCAGGTCATTTATGCGTAGAAAATTTTAATGGTAATTAATAAAAAATAAATTCATGCAAAATTCTCTTTTACGTTAGTTTGTTTTCTACTTACAGTATTTTTTTGACGACGAATACATGCAAACGCAATCAAATAAAATGAAAGTAAACTTGTTCTATAATGTTTCGTTTTTCATGCGAAACAATGCATCAATATGCTCCTGTCAAACCGGTGAATAGACATCTATGAAGCATTGAAACAGTATCACAAAACCCTTTGAAATATGCTTGTGAATTGTCCACTTAGACACAAATACTGCACGGCTGATGAAGAAATCTTTCCCACGTGATTATTTTCCTAGGAAAAGTGTCAACCGAAGATTCACGTCAATACAATATGCACCCGGAAGGTTACTCGGTAAAAGATTTTCCATTGTTAGAAATTGTTTTAAAAACCATTTATTATCCCGTTTGATGCCATTCTAAATAACGTATTAGGTCCTTTAAAAACGTATCAATTACGTGTAGCATAATTGATTTTTTTCCCGTTCAATTTTCGTGTTACATACACCAATTCCTGCATTGGTTAGTTTTCTTTTCTTTAGCTTACTTTAATCTTTAAATTCATTGAACCGATCACTAGGGTAGGGGAAGGCCCCTGCATATTCGTATACGGTAGGTCTATTGCGCCGTTTTACCCATCGTGACTAAATACATTTCCTTTGTCTCCTAGACAAAAGCGTGAAATCAAGGCGAATATGACAAGAGTGTATTTGTTTAAATATACATACACATACATCAATTGTCTTATATTTACTTATTATCACAATCTTTGTTTTCATAAATGCAGTACTAACCTTTTTTTGATTCGTTTAATAAATGGTATATTGGAAAAATCCGGCACATCAATTTGTACAAATAGACTTTAAATTCTTGATCATCTTCACAAATTTCACACTTCACCATCGTCATACAGTAGTCCTCTCTAGATTTTTTGATTCCGTGAATCCATTCATAGAATAATGTTATCTTCTTCCATCACAGATTCACCGTGTTTACCGCGCAATTTTCTCTGGAACTCATCGCAAATTTTGAATGGTATCAAAGATTCCTCTTACGAACAAAATCAAAGTCAAAACGACGTAACTTCCAGGCACCAACAGATTTTTCTTCAGAGAATTTACCAAAATGGTCACTCACCCATCATCGATCTTGACAAGACTAGACATTCGAAACATGATTTACCGAAAAATCAAGTCCAAAGTAATTCAAAGAATTCTACATCGTATTTAATTCCTAATACTATCGAAAGAACCTTCACTTCGGAACAGAGTAACAACGTATCAAATGACAATAAATTCGAATTCCTTCCTTCCTCGCCGTTATCCTCTGATTCACCTGAATATGCGGTAGATCCAGTAATTTACCATATATATTCAAATCGGTATCTCGTTAATATAGAAAATTTAAATAATAATAATAGCCCGAAGGAACCTTCAAGGAATAAAGAACAATCATCGAAAAAGCTGAACAACAGAAATAACATTTTTACAAAAAAGAGTGATCAACCAATAAACAATATTCATCCCTTTAATCATCATCATAGAAAGAACTCTCTGTGCAGTATCGGATCTTATATGACATTACTGTTGAACAAAAAGTCAAGAGATCATGATGAATATAACAAAAAAGAAGTAGATAGCTTTACTAATGCTTTTGGAAGTCTTCTATCTGTGCAAAGTCCACCCGGTGAAAAAAATAGACGAATGATATTGGTTAATCCTCCTTCGATCCTGGGGAATATTAAGGATAAAAAAAATACTAGCTCTTCAAGTAATATATTTTCATTATACGATATGGTATGTCCGACGCCATACCTTTCGAAAAATCTTGGTCCCTACCTTTCGGATTATGAAGACCGTGAGGATGCCGAAAGCGAAAAAATCTTTGAAGAGGATCACGAATATTATGAAGAACCAGCATTACCATCTTCAGCGTTGTCTTCTTTAAAATTTTCAATCAGGTCTCCCAAAGTGATTTCACCTACATCTATTTCACAACTCAAGCAATAAATATATTTTTCCTCAAATTGGGATAACAATATATTTATGCAAAGAAAACTATTGGTATGTTGCCTTAATGCTATAATTTTAATCGTTTATTTACAATTTCAAGTATTTCTATTTTGAATTCTTAGATATTACATTCTTTCTCATTTTTAAAGGCATAATACTAAATCGCTCCATATTTACATTACTTCATCTGTACACTAAAGCAATTAATTTTATTAGTTAAACAATAACGTTATTATTTCTAGATTTAGAATTGTTGATTATGACAAGAAAAACGAAAAAATATGTCATGAAAATTTTTTATCTTAAACGATTCTTGTTAAAATGTGTTCTTAATTTGGCATCCTTTAAATAAACAACTAAATTAGTTCAAATAAAATTTTTCGCGAACAATTTACTACACGTAATTTATTTACTGTATATTTATGATATGACACGTTACTTATTAGAAATTTCGTTTCACGTATTTTATTACTAGTAGATCGGATACTTTGTGGTGCACTACAGTATTTCTTTACGAGGTGTCACGAATTTTTATCAAAATAAGTACACTTATAAAAATTTTAATGCATCTTATACTATTCACTACTACTATAATGAATATTGCTTTACTCGCAACAATTCTAACAACTACATACAGTATAAGGGTAAATAACTCAACTATAGATAAATATCACAGTACGAGTCAATTTATTTTAAGACGACAGGAGTGTTAAGTGAGACTTTGTAAACCAATAAGAATCAGCAACTTTAATTAAAATTATATTTTTTGTATACTCGGTTTTTGAAAAAATCCGTTAATGGGACGCGATTTCTGTCACGTGACAACCAATCGGCTTGACGTTTCAAAGATAGGAAAATATGAAACAGTGGCGTTAAAAATAATATTAATGATGTAATCAGTATAGCGAAAATAGAAAAAATAATCATGCTGATAAAAAAAAAATTCTCACCTTTCTTTGTGTTTCCTTTTTTTTGTCGAAATGTATTTAAAAGGAATAGGACGAAATATCATTAATTTAAAAAGAATCATTACTAACCAGCCAATCTAATTCTAAGTCTCTATCTGACCCTTGTTTTCTTGAAGTCTGCGGTTACGCAAAATTTGTCCCTGAAAATCTCAAGACACCATTATATTATATACGGTTATTATTTGTTAAGCAAACTATTTAATTTTATAAATTACTAATTACAGTATATAATATTGAAAGAAATAGAAAGTCGGATACGAGGTAGTAAATAAAATAAGAGGTTTTAGATCAAATCACTATTGTTTTATTTGAATGTTGCTTTTTATATATTATTTATTATATAGATTTAATAAAAATTTTAAAAAGCTTCAAGGATTTTCTTAAATTTCAATTATAATATTAAAAAAATTACTTGAAGAAAATAGATAATAAGTCTTATCAATAATCTAATAGTCAAATTAACCATGTCAGCAATCAAAAAATCCATGATACAAACCATTAATTCTATCCAAAAAAAGAAGCAATTTTATTTTGTTCAATATGTGTCTCAAAAAAATTCAACCAAGACAACTGGATTTCATATATAATCAAAGTAATCAAAAATTTCAAAATCAAGATTTGTTTTACAAACTGCTCCTCTCAGTTGAAAATGCTCAAAACTTTATCAGTTTTCTGTTTAAAAACCTTTCATCCTAAATAAAAAAAATAGCTATTAATATATATTCAATATTTTTAACACAAGTTCTCCAATCAACCTTTTAAGTTTAACAGTTCTTATAAGTTATTCTAATTATAACTCACTTCTTATATAAGCATTATATACTGTTAGGGGTGATAACAGCGAGTCTGTCGCTACGTCGCAATCGCCGATCGTGTAACGTCGAAAGAGGCGTGGAGATGTGGCACGAGGTAAGTGA
>CAJVPV010002091.1:0-13889 GCA_910591835.1 Acaulospora morrowiae | reverse complement strand
TTTGGATACAAGCGGCATGCACATTCCCATAATTACTTCATCGTTGTGACACATTGAGATCCGAGCGAGAATAATAGCAAATATGACATTCATAATTGTAGCAAGTATTTCCGCAACACTCTTCGCATGTCTCATCATCGCACCTTCGATGTTCTCCATTACAGATTTCGCAAGTAACCTTGTTTCCATACTTGTCTAAATCATAACATCCGGTACATTTAAACCTATCACGGCAATTAATACAGTAATATTCAGTCGTGCAGACATACTGCACACCAGGGTTTTTATCATTATACTTCTTATTTCTATTCATCTCAACTTGAAACGAATCAAATCTGAGACCTTTTATAACTCCAAAACATTTAAAGTTAAAAAAAAATTTGCCATAAAATTACGCAAACTTTTAAAGAATCGCTTACTTAGAACTAAAAGTTTACTAATAAACTCAATTCGACAATATTCTAAAGCTTTCCAAATATAGTAGCTCAAATCAAACAGAATAGTAAAATTCAGATTCCAACTCAATATAAATAACCAATCAGTATTCAAATTTTTTATAATAAATTATCGATGGTAATAATTTACATAGGGAGTTTTTTTTGTGCTTGGGTTTTGATTGGTAGATTGTGGCACTAGTTTCGATGTACAGTACATTATTGTTTGCAAATTAGGTAAGTGAGTAACGCTGAGGACAAAGGATGGAATTACTACGTATTGTTATTTTTAAATACTGTATGATGTTCCTGGGAAAGAGTATTTTTTAACTTTGTTATATCGAGCGATCAAATCTTCCGATGCAGTAATGTGAATCGATCAATGGAGAAATAACTCCAGATTGGAATTCGAGAATCCGGTATCTTTGTTAGCATATTGTGACAAGTTTATATATTAATAAAAATAATTATAGGTTTCATCAAATATAAATAGTTGAATAGTGCATCGCGTCTTTTAGATATTTCTCATAACAGAAAACTGTTATTTCGTTTGTACGATCAAATTACTTTAATTCATAAAATAGCACAAACGTGTACCTATATTTTATACATCAAATAAAATGTATGGTGATAATAATAAATCTATCAAACGCTCAAAATCAATGGAAACTTTTCAGCAGAACTTGAATTATGCTGAATGCGGAAATAATACTACTGCAAAACATAATTTAGCCCTTTGTTATCAACGTGGAATCGGAGTCGCAAAAGACGACAAAAAAGCCTTTCAGTGGTTCTTAGAATCCGCAAAAGATGGGCACCACGATGGCCAATGTAACGTCGGAATATGCTATCTTGATGGAGTTGGAACTACAAAGGACGATAAGAAAGCATTTCAATGGTTTTTAGAATCGGCGAAGAACAAACATAAGTATGGATTATATCATCTGGGAAATTGTTACAGATGTGGACTCGGAACAACAAAAGATGACAGAACAGCATTTCAATGTTACTTAATATCAGCAGAAGGTGGGCATAGTGATGGACAAAGAATTCTTGGAGACTGTTATCATGATGGAATTGGGACCACAAAAGACGATAAAAAAGCATTTCAGTGGTATTTAAGATCCGCTGAAGGAGAGAATAGTAAGGGGCAGTTTAATGTAGCGATTTGTTATGATAATGGGATTGGAGTAACAAAAGATAGTAAGAAGGCCTACCAATGGTTCTTAGAATCTGCAAAGAATGGAAATTCTGATGGCCAACTTAATCTCGGAGATTGTTATATAAATGGAAATGGGACCGCTAAAGACTACAGAGAAGCATTCAAATGGTATCTAAAATCAGCCGAAAATGGAAACGTGTTAGCCCAACATAATATTGGAAATTGTTTTTTTAATGGAATAGGAATTGAAAGAAATCATGAAAAGGCATTTCAATGGCATTTAAAATCCGCGGAGGGTGGATACGATAGAGGGAAAATTTGCCTTGGAGATTTGTATCAAAATGGACTTGGAACCGTGAAGGATACTAAGAAAGCATTTCATTGGTTTATGAATTCTGCTGAAAGTGGAAGTGTCGAAGGACAATTCAAGCTAGGATTTTGCTATCAGAATGGAATAGGTACAATAAAAAATGAAAAAAAGGCATTTCAATTATACTTGAAATCCGCAGAAGGCGGGAATAAAGACGCACAAAAAAATCTAGGAGATTGTTATCATTGCGGGGTTGGAACTGACAACGACGATTTAAAAGCCTTTCAGTGGTATTTGAAATCTGCCGAAAATGGAGATAACGTGGCGCAATATAATGTTGGAATATGTTATCAAAACGGGATGGGGGTAGCAAAAGATGACACGAAAGCATTTCAATGGTTTTTAGAATCTGCAAATGGTGGAAACCCTGATGGGCAATATAATGTTGGAAACTATTATAATGAAGGAATTGGAACAAAAAAAGACGGAAAAATAGCCTATCAGTGGTACTTAAAATCAGCGGAAGGTGGAAATGTATTTGCACAATTAAATCTTGGAAATTGTTATCAAAATGAAATTAATACCACGAAAGATGATGAAAAGGCATTTCAATGGTATCTAAAATCGGCAGAAAACGGTAATAGCATAGGACAGTACAATACAGGAATTTGTTATCAAAATGGAATCGGGACCATTAAAAGTTATGATAAAGCTTTCCAATGGTTTTTAAAATCGGCAGAAAATGGAAATACTAATGGGCAATTTAATCTTGCACTTTATTATAAAAATGGAAATGGCACTACAAAAAATGTTAACAAGGCATTTCAATGGTGCCTAAAGTCAGCCGAGGGTGGGCATAATATTGCGCAAAACAGTCTAGGAGATTTTTATTATAACGGGATTGGGACGATAAAAGACGATATAAAAGCATTTCAGTGGTATTTGAAATCTGCCGAAAATGGAAACAACGTTTCGCAATTTAACATTGGAATATGCTACCGAAATGGAATCGGAGTAACTAAAGATGATAAGAAAGCATTTCAATGGTTTTTAGAATCTGCAAATGGTGGAAACCCTGATGGGCAATATAATGTTGGAAACTATTATGATGAAGGAATTGGAACAGCAAAAGACGAAAAAAAAGCATATCAGTGGTACTTAAAATCTGCAGAAGGTGGAAATAAATTTGCACAATTTAATCTTGGAAATTATTATCAAAATGAAATTAATGCCACAAAGGACGATGAAAAGGCCTTTAAATGGTATTTAAAATCAGCAGAAGGTGGATGTGATAAAGGACAATATAATGCAGGAATTTGTTATCATAACGGAATCGGAACCCAGAAAGACAACCAGAAAGCGTTTCAATGGTTCTTAAAATCTTCAATAAACGGAAATATCGACGGGCTATTTAATCTTGGATCTTTTTATGAAAATGGAATTGGCACAACAATTGATGAGAACAAAGCATTTCAGTCGTACCTAAAGTCAGCCGAAGGTGGGCACAAAATTGCGCAAAAAATCATAGGAGATTGTTATTATAAAGGGGTTGGGACCATAAAAGATGATACAAAAGCATTTCAGTGGTATTTGAAATCTGCCGAGAATGGAAATAGCACGGCGCAATTTAACATTGGAATATGCTACCAAAATGGAGTTGGGGTAACTAAAGATGAAAAGAAAGCATTTGAGTGGTTTTTAGAATCTGCAAATGGTGGAAACCCTGATGGGCAATATAACGTTTGGTACTATTACAAGAATGGAATAGGTGTAACAAAAGATGAAAAAAACGCATTTCAGTGGAATGTAAAATCAGCTGAAGGGGGAAATGAATATGCACAATTTAATCTTGGAAATTATTATCAAGATGAAATTCATACCACCAAGGACGATGAAAAGGCATTTCAATTGTATTTGAAATCAGCCGAAAGTGGAAATTGCAAAGGACAATATAACACTGGAATTTGTTATAAAAATGGAATTGGGATCAAAAAGGACAGCAGAAAAGCATTTCAGTGGTTCCTAAAATCCGCTGAAGGAGGAAACTCAGATGGGCAATATATGCTTGGATATTGCTATCGATACGGAGACGGAGTCATTAAAAATGAAGAGAAAGCATTTCAATGGTATTTAAAATCTGCTGAAGGCGAAAATATCAAAGGACAATATAACCTTGGTTATTGTTATGAAAATGGGATTGGAACTATTCAAGACAAGGAAAAATCACTCTTTTGGTACTCAAAATTTGATGAAAATAAAGCGATTAATGATAACTCCTTTTATAATAATAAAATTAGAACAACACATAATGAGAAGGAAATTTCAATCTTAAATTTTGATAAAGATAGAACGGGTTTAGGACAATTTAACTTCGAGGATTTTCATCATAGCGAAGTTGATACCATGAAAAAAATAATTGAAGAAAATGCCAATGAACAAAGTAGTATCGAATACAACGAACAGAAGGTATTTCAGTGGTATTTGAGATCGGCCGAAGCTGGAAATACAAATAGTCAATTTATTATCGGAATTTGTTATCAAAATGGAATTGGAATTACAAAAGATCTTGCACAAGCATTTGAATGGTACTTGAAATCTGCTAAAGGCGGAAATTGTTTGGGACAATTTGAGCTTGGAAGTTGCTATCAGAATGAAATCGGAACTACGAAAGATGAGGAAAAATCATTTCATTGGTACTTACAATCGGCTGAAGGTGGAAATCATTCTGGTCAGTTTAAGGTTGGCTATTGTTATCGTAGCGGAACTGGGGTTGCACAAAATCACGAAAAAGCCTTTCAATGGTTTCTAAAATCAACAGAGAGCGAAAATTCCGAATGGCAACTTATTGTTGGAATCTGTTACCAATATGGAATTGGGATTGCTAAAGATGAAAAGAAGGCATTTCAGTGGTACTTAAAATCGGGAGAAAATGGACACGTGTTTGGACAAGTTTGCCTTGGAAATTGTTATCAAAATGGAACTGGTACCGAAAAAGATGACATAAAATCTTTTGAGTGGTACTTGAAGTCTGCTGAAGGAGGAGATCATACTGGTCAACGTGAAGTTGGATGTTGCTATAAAAACGGAACCGGAACAGCTCAAGATAACGAGAAAGCATTTCAATGGTTTTTAAAATCCGCTGACGGTGGAAATATTGATGGAGTATATGATCTTGGAATTTGCTATTTAAAGGGAATAGGAACTACAAGAGAAGAAAATAAGGCATTTACGTATATCTTGGAATCTGCCGAAGGTGGAAATTTATCAGGACAGTATGAACTTGGAAACTGTTATCGGGATGGAGTCGGGGTTGCTCAAGACTATAAAAAATCATTTCAATGGTATTTGAAGTCTGCTGAAGCTGGAAATAATTTAGGGCAAGTCAATGTCGGAAATTTTTATAATAATGGAATCGGGGTTAATCAAGATGAAGAAAAGGCATTTCAGTGGTTCTTAAAATCAGCAGAAAATGGAAATTCTGATGGTCAATTTAATCTTGGCATTTGTTATGAAAAAGGAATTGGAACTATAAAAGATAAAGAAAAAGCATTTCAGTGGTTTTTGAAATCGGCTGAAAATGGAAATAAGAATGCACAATTTAATATCGGAGTTTATTATGAAAATGGAATTGGAACAGTAAAAGACGAAAAAAATTCATTTCGTTGGTACTTAAAGTCCGCCGAAAATGGTAATACCGATGGACAATTTAAAGTTGGAAACTGCTACGAACATGGAATCGGAACAATTATAGATAAAGAAAAATCATTCCAGTGGTATTTGAAATCTTCCGAAGGGGGGAATACTGATAGTGAATCTAAATTATGGTTTTATTATTATAATGGAATTGGAACCTCCCGAGATGAAGAGAAAGCTTTTAAATTGTGTTTGGAATCAGCTAAAGATAAAAACAACAATAATGAGCTTTTTCTTGGAAATTGTTATAAAGATGGAGTTGGAACTGCCAAAGATAATGTGAGAGCATTTCAGTGGTTCTTGAAATCCGCTGAAAATGGAAATAATTTGGGACAATATGAACTTGGAAATTGCTATCAACATGGAATTGGAACCGATAAAGATACAAAAAAAGCAGCTCAATGGTATTTAAAATCTGCAGAAGGTGCGAATAGCTTGGGACAGTTTGCTATCGGAAAATGTTATATGAACGGAATTGGGATTGACGAGAACGAAGGAAAAGCATTCCAATGGTTCTTTAAATCAGCCGAAAGTGGGAATACTGATGGACAACTTTATGTTGGGTTTTGTTATCAAAATGAAATTGGAACTATAAAAGATGAAGAAAAGGCATTTCGGTGGTATTTAAAATCAGCTGAGGGGGGAAACATTGGCGGACAGTTTAACGTCGGATTTTGTTATTCTAACGGAGTTGGGGTTATAAGTGATAAAAGTAAAGCATTTCAGTGGTTTTTGAAATCAGCTGAAGGTGGAAATGTTGGTGGTCAATTTTGTGTTGGAAATTACTATATGAACGGAATTGGAACTACAAAAGATAAGGAAAATGCATTTCAATGGTTATTAAAATCAGCCGAAGGTGGAAATATTGATGCCCAATGCAAAGTCGGGATTTGTTATGGAGCTGGGATAGGAATATTAAAGAATGAAGAAAAGGCATTTCAATGGTTTTTAAAATCAGCCGAAGGTGGAAGTATAAATGGACAATTTTATGTTGGGTTTTGTTTCTCTAACGGGATTGGAATCATAAAGGATGAAGAAAAGGCATTTCAATGGTTCTTAAAATCAGCCGAAGGTGGAAGCCCTGATGGGCAATATAGGATTGGGGTTCATTATGAAAATACAAAGGAAATCATAAGAGAAGAAGAAGCGTTTCAATGGTTTTTAAAATCAGCTAACAGTGGAAATACCGACGGGCAAGTTAAAGTCGGATCGTGTTACATGCATGGAATTGGGACCATAAAAGATACTGAAAATGCATTTCGATGGTTTTTAGAATCCGCCGAAGGTGGAAATAATGTCGGTCAACTAAATGTCGGGAAATGTTATAGTATGGGAATCGGAACAATAGAAGATAAGGAAAAGGCATTTAAGTGGTTCCTAAAATCTGCAGAAGGTGACAATAGTTTAGGTCAATTTTTTGTTGGACATTGTTATCAAAACGGAAATGGGACCATTAAAGATGAAAAGAAAGCATTTCAATGGTATTTAAAGTCGGCTGAAAATGGAAATGAAAATGGACAGCTTGGCCTTGCGGAATGCTATCAAAGCGGAATCGGGGTCACAAAGGATGATGTGAAATCATTTCAATGGTACTTAAAATCTGCAGAATGTGAAAACAGTATTAGCCAATATAATGTTGGATATTCATACGATAAAGGAATCGGAGTCGCCCAAGATAATGAGAAAGCTTTTAAATGGTATTTTAAATCCGCCGAATGTGGATCTACTAAGGGCAAACTTCATGTCGGATTGTGTTATCAAAATGGAATCGGAACCATAAAAGATGAAGGGAAAGCATTTTGGTGGTACTTGAATGCAGCCAAAGATGGGAATGATATTGCACAATCTAAGCTTGCAGAATGTTATAAAAAGAGTATCGGAACCCTAATAAATGATGATGATGCATTTCAGTGGTATTTGAGATCTGCCGAAGGTGGAAATGCTATTGCACAGTATAATGTTGGAATAAACCATCAAGATGAAGAAGAAGCATCTGAATGGTACCTAAAATCGGCTAGTAAAAATACATGGATTCCATACTTACAATTTCAGAACATAGAGTATTTAGATCAAGGAGCTTTTGGTGTGATATTTAAGGCTGATTGGGTAAAAGAATCGGGAGAAAGCGTCAAAGTAGTTCTTAAGAGTCTTCGTAGCTCTAAAAATATCACAGCAGAATTCTTAAGAGAGGTAATTGTCATTACTATTTTGCCTAAATTTATACACTTAACATTAATTATTTGTGCAAATATTTGCGCTTAGATATTGCTTAATAAAAATAGGAATTTAATTATAAAATGCTTCGGCATCACCAAAGATCCTGAGAAAAACATCCACATGATGGTAATGGAATATGCCGAACATGGAAACTTATATAAATATCTACGTAATAATTTTAAAGAAATTACTTGGGAAGAAAAGATAGAAAAACTGCGTTCTATAGCAGCAGGGTAAATGCATTAATTAAATTGAAAATTTTTTGTGTTTATTCTCTAGCAGTTTTAATATTTTCTATTATATATATATACAGATTGGAACAACTTCACGATGACGAATTGATTCACTGTGACCTTCATTCCGGAAATATATTACTAGGGACTAACAAATCGATTCGAATATCGGATTTGGGTTCATGTGTTCAATTAGGTTCAACACTTGAAGCTACACATGGAGCTATTCCTTATATGGCACCAGAAATTTTAGACCATCATCCATTTACACGAGAATCTGACGTATACAGCTTTGGAATTTTGATGTGGGAGTTTACATCAGGTCACAGACCATTTGATAATAGAAATTGTGATAGTAACCTTGTGCTAGAAATAATAAAAGGATTGCGACCTAAAATCACAACGGACACGCCGAATCATTTTGCTGATTTAATGAATAGATGCTGGAGTAATAACTTGTCTGATAGGCCAAGCATGAAAAGTATTAGGCAACAATTCGATAGGTGGATTGGAAATGAAAATAAGGAGGATTTTATTTTAGCGGAAAAACGTCGAAAGTATTTAATAGAAAATTGCCAAATCCAAGAAGAAATGATCTTTACACATTCCGAAACAAGTATAAGTGTTGATTCAAAAGATTATGAAGAAGTATTATTATCAGGTATTTCAAAAATTTTTATTAGAAACGGATTTTTTCTCTTTATATAATAAACTGATGTCATAACTAATTTTAGATCAAACGTCTTCCTATGAAATAATTGAAGCTTTGTAAATAGTTTTAAAAGGATTACCTTCATATTTATTTAATAATATTACCAGCAATAACTAAGAATTACGAGACGCAGTGAATAATTTTTAAAATATTTGAATTTTTCATAAATTTTAATTTCCAAATATAAAAGATGTATGTATTTATAAAATCAATCATATATTATGGATCAACAAAAAGCTTTGCAGTTATAAATAAAAAAAAAAAATATTTTTTTCGGATTAAATTTTGTCCTCTAAAAGAGAAAAAAACAAATAGGTTTATTCAATAATCGATAAATCATAATGTGCATGATCATTAAATGCTAAAACATATAAATAGCAAAATGATAAAATCGACTTTATTTAATAATCATAATCATAACGTACAGTATATGATATTCTAATATAATATCAAATTAACAAAACTCTTAATATCGCCTTGATCCAACTGATTATTTTAATATATAGTAATACGTAGGTAAATGATATACTGTAACTGGGCAAACGGCGTGTTTGTCGCTAATAAGTGACAGGTTTTGCTTAACTGTCGATATTGGTGATTAATTGTTGAGCTAATCGGGTGAGGCGTTGGATTTGGACAAGGTGAATTTTTATTATAAAATGTAATATTATTACAGTCATTCTCCTTTTCCATAAATACTAATACTATTTATATCTTTTACAACAAAAACCAATAGAAAGAGAAAGAAATATTTTTAAAAAGTGAAGAATTCTAATAATTTTTTTCACTAATTACATCAATTTTACTTTCTTCTCCATCGCCGGTTTCACGATTTTTGTGGACAATCGTCGGTTACGCGACCTAAATCGCGTTATCCGTTTCCTTCATCCTCTTCAATATGTACTACAGTGATCAGTCCTTGGATTCTATTGTCGTAGTGAGATGAAGAGTGAGATGAAGAGTGAGATGAAGAGTGAGAAGCAGATATGTGACAAGATAACCCGTTACCCAATTATTGTGTAATAAAATATCTCATGCATTATTACAAAAGGATTCTTAATACTGCATTCTTGAAGATTTTGATTAAACATTATTAATATGCGAGACTTGTATATTGAAATGATATTTTTTAGGCATGTGAACCTTTGGGATTTCTGTTGAGTACATAGGTCAACGAAGAGAAATAATATAGAATTTGTGATCTCTAGAGGTGTGACACAATTAAAAGCTGTGGTAATATCAACGGAAATTGATTCAGATTCGCGATATGCAAGGAGAAATATTAAAAGTACTACTGTATGCAGTACAGTACACGGTATACGTACTATGAATGATTTAACCAATTATGGAAGTACAGCATACTATTCAAATTCCTACACTGATCGTGAATGAAAATTGTAACTAGCACACGTTTGTACTTAATATTGATATAGTATATTGTAATATACTGTATACGTATGCGCAACAATTAAAAGATTCTTGATTTCATTAGGATCATGTGGATTTATGCTCGATGTTCGTTATCCTTTTATAAACTTGGTGATTAGAGACTTCTGAGGGAAGAAAATTGAATCTTAATTAGTACAGAAGCCACTAATTTTTTCTGGCATCACAGTTATAGTTGAATTGTAGACAATCACTCATCAGAAGCTATCCTTGACCAAAAGTAAACAAATTTTTACCTGGCACAATGCTTAAAAAATTAAAAAGGTAATTTCAATTAGCACATGTGTATCGTTTAATAATTTTTAAATAATCCTTTACTGATATTTTAAATAAGTTTTTCCAGAGCAAAAAACAAAAACAAAAATATTACGGGTAAAATACCAAGCGAACTTGATATTCAGTCTCAAGGTGGTCGATCATGGAAGGCTTTTATGAAAAAAGATGATGCAAATACATTTGAAGCCCGTGGCGAAACTTCTCGATGGATGAAAAAACATGACAAATCACTTAGAGATTTAAATGGATCCCTGAAAATTGTGCCGAATAATGCAGACACGCTGAGATGCCGTGGAGAAACATATCTAAGCATGAAAATGTACGAAGACTCACTTGCTGATTTAAATAAATCCTTGGAGATTGAACCAAATAATGCAGATACACTAAGAGTTCGCGGACTGGCATATCAGACGTTGAAAAAATATAAAGAATCACTTGAAGATTTGAACAGATCATTAGAAATTGAAAAAAATGTGGATACATTAAGAATTCGCGGAGAAACTTATCAAAAAATGAAGAGATACGAATGTTCACTGAGAGATTTAAATAATGCCATAGAGATCGAACCCAATAATGTAGACACATTAAAAGTTCGTGGTGTGACTTACCAAATGATGAAAGAATACGAAAGATCACTTACGGACCTAAACAAGTCATTGGAAATTGAACCAAGCAATACTAGTACACTGAAGACCCGTGGATTGACTTATCAAATGATGGGGAAATATAACGAATCTCTTGCAGATTTAAACAGAGCCATAGAGATTGAACAAAGTAATATGAACACACCGGAACCTCACGGTAATATCAATTATTAAAATATTGTTTGATACTTGTAAAATGTTCAATCTGTAACGCTACATTTTTTATCCAGCATCCCGTGACGTCCACACTTCTACTGAGAAATTTGTGAATCCAACATTTATTGGAGATATTTCTTCAAACCACAAGTCCTCTTCGTGCCCTACCGTTAATACTACCGAAGCTTTTACTGAGAATGCCCCTGTTTCTCCGCTCGCTTTTGAAAACGAACTTTTTCCTTTAATCACCATAACTAATTTTTCTGAATATCGACAATTTATTGCTTCATCGAAACTGGTATGAAACTGATACAAATTTTTATGATTAGACGAAATTATTGACCAATCAATTCCAATCTAGGCGATTGTTCAATTTTACGCGAAATGGTGTGGCCTGAGTAAAATTATTATGTCCCTCTTTAACGACCTGAGCGCAGAATATAAACAACACGCAAATTTTGCAAAGGTATATCTGAGTAACTTTACGATAAAATAACGGTAGATATGCTTACTACAATTTTCGTAATTCATCAGGTCGATGTGGATCAAGCAGAAGACCTTGCTAATGATGCTCAGCTAAAATATATGTAAGTTTGGATCATTTTACATTATAAGTAAAGTGCCTCGTAGTTAGAATGATTTGGTAACATATCACAGCCCTACCTTTATATTCTTTAAAAATGGTCAAGAGATTGATAGGATCATTGACCAAAAAGGAGATAAGCTCGAAAAGCTTATTAAATTACACGTGTTCGAAACAACTGAAGACACATCTACGTAGGCACTCTTGAAATATCCATATGTATCGATAGATCTTTGTAGGTATTATGCGAATCAATTTGCCAAATTTTTTATAGTAGACTTCAGTTAATGAAGTTAAAGGCTAGTCTAAAAACATCATGATATTCGACTTACGTTTTTTTTTATCGATTTTTAAAAGTTTACTTGCTCGCATTTTTTGACACTTTTTTTTTAAAATTAGATAAATATTGATAATTTATTTAAATAACTTTATTTTAGCATATCAGTGTATGTTAATTGTTATAAAATATAAAAAATTTTAATTATTTCAATATACAGATTGTCTAAAAAGTTTTTGAACAAAATTTTTAATTTATATTTTCATTTGTAATTCAATAAATAATTAATAAAACAAATTTTATTAAAATTAATTGTTATATCAAAATAAAAAATTTTAAAAAAATCAATCTAATCGAATTATAATAAATAAATAAATAAATAAAATATTTATAATAATGTTAATTCATCAATCTGTAAAATAAAAAATGAAATTATTTTTATAATTTTTGATTAGTTCAATAATTTTTTTAAGAAAATTCTTATAACCAAAAATCATTTTTTCAATTATGATCTATATATAAGTTAGTATATAAAAATTTTTTAAAAATTTTTAAGCAAATTTGTTTTAGTTTAAAAATCTAATTTTAAGATAAATTTATTAAAAAAAAATTAAGAAAATTTTATATCAAATACACAAATAAATATTTATTTATTATATTTATCATAAAAAATATTTAATTATTCAAAAATAAAATAAAATCTAATATATTTTTAAAAAAAAATTTTAATTTTAATTAATAATTAATAAAATAAAATTTTTATTTCAAACAAAGAAATCATTATTATTTTGCTTTTTAAATCTTATAATCCAATTAATATAATAAGTTTATTAAATATTTTTATTTTATTTTATTTTTTATTTATTATTTTTTTTAAGATGAATATAGTATATGCAGGGTTTTTATTAATAAGTATCTTATATTAATTACAGCTATAATATTAGAACTTATACAAGTCAGTATATTATATATCCTATACAAATTATCTCCCAATAACAACTATCTTACTACCAATGCCCAAGGACCTATTGCCTTTAACAATTTCTTATTTGACATTAGATATAGACCTATAGGATATAAAAATTCTATTATTGGTTTAAACTATTTAACTTATATAGTTCAACTTTGTCTAGAGATAATTTAATTAAAGAGATTAGTTCAAGTATTTTTTAATCTTATTACCTAAATCTTAAATCACATATTCCTGATCTAAGGCTTCTATTAAAAAAATATAATTCTTCACACTATCTATAGCTAGTTGTTTTTCAAATTAATTAAGCTTTGCATCAAATTGAAATAACCTAGGCTAAAGCTCTAATCATTATTGAAAGAAGTGAAATGGTATTTAATTAAAATAGAATATAGCCCAGTCTGTATATTCAAATACAAGAGAAATTTTAATTAAGGAAATTGAATATATGTCTCTTAGTTTATTATATTGTTCAATCACTATAAGAATACTTCTAGCAATCATTATAACTCCATCCAGATGATTATCATGCTATGACACCTTTTTTGGGGATCACAATTTCAATGCCTACTGAATTAGCATATGAAACAGCTTTTTATAAAAAACAATATATAATATATTATGGTATCAGATATTATATAAGTTTTATTTTATATAAAAAACTCTCTTCTGATCATATCTGTTTTGTTAAAAATTTTTCTTTTATGGTAATTTTAAGCAATAAAAAATGTTTTACACTCTTTATTGCAAGTGAGCCCCAGCTCAAGAACTCAAGA
>CAJVPV010002090.1:0-13892 GCA_910591835.1 Acaulospora morrowiae | reverse complement strand
AAAAAAAAAAAAAAAAAAAAAAAAAAGTAAAATATTTTGTGATGCAAATTATATATTAAAAAAAATTTATATATGATAAATATGTCAAGTCAAGTAATTTATCAAAAATTTATAAAACTTATTTCTTTTAGGTTTATATACAATGTGGTGCAAAAAATTTTAAAATTATTTATTTATTTATTACTTAAAAACTACTGCATAGAAATTAATAAAAAAATATATCAAAATAAAGCTAAAAACCTAGAAATTTTATTAATATATAATTAATAATTAATTCTTTCACCATTGTTTTCAATTATTAATTCACATCTCTCTTTTATTGAATCTATAAAATTATTTAAAACCTTATTTGAAATTTTATCTTATTCTTCTACAGTATTATAAATTGTTCTAATTCTAAAATATTTTTTGATAATTTCATTTCTATATTTCTTTTAGTGATAGCTCAAAGGTTTTCAATGGGATTTAATCTGGATTATTAGAAGGTCAATCAATAATTTCAAAAAAATTTTCCTTTAAAAATACTTTAGCAATTTTACTTGTATTATTATCTTGTTGAAAGTATCAATTGTTTCCAAGTAGTCTATTAATTTCTTGTTTATGATTTTGTAAAATATTGATATAAAATTTTGCATTCATAATTTTTTTAAAACAAAAAAAAAAAAAAAAACTTTTTCTTGCAAATCTCAAAATTTCTAAAATTTCTTTTTTTGATAATATTAAAAACACTCAAAAACATTTAAAGAAATACTTAAAAAAAACATTAAAGGAAAAACTTCACAATATCTTCTTGAAAAATAAAGGAGGACAGATATAACAAATATATTGTGAATTCAAATGTATACTAACTCTTCTTTATTACTCAAACCCAAAAACAGATACTTGTGATTTCTTACTGGGAAAGAAGAAAAAACAAAGAATACAATTTATATTTAAATTAAAGAACAAAGTCAACATTGCACTTCACAAGCTGCCAGCCAGTTGTGCATTAGATTAGATACTGTTAGCAGGAAAATTGCTTCAGTAAGGCCTGGCAACGTGACGTTTATGTAATACACCTAATTGGAGTAATAGAAATGCTTTAGAAATAGACTCATGATGTAATGAAAAGTTTAGATAGTTTATTTTATAGTCTGATAGTTTATTAGTCATAAAGTTATAGTCCTATAGCAAATAGTCATAGTGATATAAATAAGAGAGCAAGGATAAAAAAAAAAGAAGAACACAACAAAAACTTAATACAAAAAAGTAATAAACGTAATTACCATTCTTGTAGAAGCACGAAATGGTTGTGCGAGTGTTAATTATAGTTACTATAAGTGGTGGTGTGATAGATGCACCTAAAAAGGAAGTTGGCAATTAACCCCCCCTTCTAGAGTAACGTTGCTGCAAGAGGATCGTTCTGGTAGTTACTAAAAGGAATAGTGACTCGAACAATCGACGAAGGGTGACAAAGGAAAAAAGAAGGTTAATTATAGGTTCAAGATCGGCTAAATCAAATCCACGCCTCGAGTAGAGGAAAGGAGAACAACCTATCCTGACATTACGCGAGTTTGACCTGCCCCAAGCGACAGACTCGCCATTTTACCACCAACAATATCTCTCTAGACACCAGCAGAACTTAGTATTGACTAGATTACATCTGGTAAATCAGGCAATTTTACACACCAACACAAAATCAAAAGGGTACCAAGACTTTCTCACTACTGTAATTGAAAAGAAAAGTACAGATCTCAATATTGTTTGAAGATAAACAATAACCATTATGTAATCAAATTTTTGCTGAAAAAAAAAAACCAGAAACAGTTTATCTCCTCCCAAAGATTAACAGTAATACAAACATGTACTTTTCAAACCAAACAACAACAGTAACCACCAAACAAACAAATATAATTCAAAACATGAACATGTGTACACAACAGTCTCAAAGTTTACCAAAGTTAGATTACCCCAAAGCAAGATCTGCAGTAACATGAACACGTTAATATTACAAATCAAGTAACAAAGTGCAATTAAGATTCATCAAAACAAGCAGATCACAAACCCCTTGGCAAAATATGTGGTAGCCTCAACTTCAAATACCAAAAAGATATGATTACACCATATAACAAGCTGTTTTAAGCAAATCAACATGTACCAAAACAAACAGTAAAGCAAATCAATTTACATGTGTCAACCTAGCAAAAGTCCAAGACAATAGCTAACTCCAATACAACCCAAATAGAAAACCTAATAATAGAACATCTCAAAATAATTGAAGACAATTACAATAAAGGAGAATAGAAGTGGTTCTGTACTTTAATTAAAGATGGCGCAACAAATATAACATCAAAATTGGCAGATTTAGGAGCAATTGTAAACATCACAGTTCTAGATACAGTAGTCGCAAAGCTCCTTAATATCAATTTATACACAACTGTAAAATGAATATTAGCTACAGAATATATCAAACAAATCTGGGTGTTCAACCAACTAGACATGGAGATATTGAACAGATATATGTTAGAAGATTCATAACAAGTAGCCCAGATTATAGACATATTATATTCAGTTTAAGATCCATGACATTTATCAAACAAAGATCCAGAAACTATATTACCTTCTGGATAACCTGTAACAGAAAACAGTAACCATTATTATCAACAAGAAGTAACTGAAAGAGAAGTTAACATAAATGAACAAATCATGAAGAACACAGGTGGAAATAAGAAAGATATCCAAATACCTTCTTCCCAAGAATACAGAGAATCAGTTGGCACTTCAAATATTGCAATACATATGGATATTACACAAACAGAAGAAGATCTTAACAATGAATTCCAAGCAATAGATAATATAGTTTTAAATCTTGCAGCAATGGAAATAACAACAGAATTTGAAGACGAAAACAAAGAGGAAACACTAATACAACCATTAATAGAAGAATGCATCACGATTATACAAAATTATTATATAAGAAATAGGCAATACACACTCACTAATCCTTATTTCATTAACAAATTAGGCGAATTTAAAATAGGAGCACTCGCAGTAAACACACCTGGAGACTCCAAGAAAGAACAAATCAAATATATTGCCAATCTTCTTTGCTTATCAAAAGACAAGTACAAACTTATACAAACATCTTTCATCAATGGCAATAGATAGTATACCATCTATCTCCAATACAGAGAGGATATGAAAAAATGTTTAAGCAAGTTAGAAAAAGGAAAAGAAGACTTTGAATTTATTATCTTAAAACAGACCACAGACATCCCATTTTTCAAAACAAATACCAAAGAATCTATCAAAGAAAACAATACCAAACAAAAAATTCTTTCCTACTCATCTCTACTTCATCAGAAAACAGCCTTTTTTGGAAATTTTCTTTCTTTTCTTCTTCTTTTCTTTTACGCAAGATGAAACCCCAAGCAGGTCAAGTCTGAGCTGTGCTGACACCACACAAGACTTTTCTAACCATGGAGTTCAACATCTAAAAGAAGCACTCTTGCTTAGGAAAGCGTAAGCAGACCAAGCCTGCACATGTCAGTAGTTTGAGACAAGAACTAGAGAGGCCTGGGGCAATCAATCTTTTTCTTGCAAAGCTCTGTATACGTCTGGCAATTACAAGCCTAAATGCAATTAATTTCCTTTGTTTACCCACTCATCTATTCCCCCCAACTCCCCTTACCTCTTTCCTCTAGGCAGGCTTTTCTTCCTTTCTGGGATTTTTTTTCTCTAGAACCACTCATTTTAAACCTCATCACACCACACTATTCTACCATTCTTAACCAGACTGGGAATGGTTTCTCCCTACCTAATATAGTGGGCTTGTCTAGTGAAAACCTATTCTCGGATGTTTCAGTTGGTAGATACACATTACTCTCTACTACAAATCCGAAAACCATGATCAGTTTCCCCTCTTCAAAAGATTGACAGAAGAGGATTATGCCATATTGGTTACCAGGCCACCAATATGCATAGAACCATTGCCATCAACTCCAACTGGTATGACAGATTCCATAGCAAAAAGCATGTCAACCTACTTAGAAAACTTTGAAGAGAATCATCATATGGCATTAATACATGGAGGCACCTTACAGGAGTTGCACCCTGTTTGATATTTGTATCTCTAGATTTGATAGCTAAAGCCAACCAAGAGCCTATGAAGTGTCTACTGGAGGATTTAGGAGTCGTGACCCACTAGGCCTGTAGGTTTTCAGATTTGGTAGTATATGCCAACTATAGGAACGACTCTTGGAACATTTACTAGAAAGTGTAAGTAATAAGACCATGTATTATGAATTGGTGAACAAATGGTAGGAAGTGAAAAGGAACCTAATGAAAACTAGTATGCTAAATTATGGTCGGACCTTTACAAAAACTGGAAACACAATATCAGGTGGTTTAAAACTGGAAGCAGGATTTCCACCTTCTTGATGCCTCCCTTCTGGCATGTGGATCTATCCATGAGGTGCAGTTGATATGTTGGGATAAAAATGCAATAGGTTAGCATTAACTTTTAAGGATGCTTAATATAATGACAATACTATTACTTAATAAATAAAGTCTCGCATTTTATGCTTATTTGCAAAAAAAAAAAAGAAAACAATACCAAACAAAACAAATTTAAGCTTTCAGAACATAACAGTTCATATCAACTCAGAATAAAATGTAGTACAATCCAAGGCAAAAAAAAAGATGAACAATTGTAAAATCTTATCAACATCTTAAAAGTCCCTTTGTCACACAAAGAAATACAAGTCAAGGCCATAGAAAAAAACAAGTGAACAATATTACACTTTCAAAAACATAGTAACATGCTGGAATGCAAGCAAGAACTAATGGCTTTCCAACCCCAGATTACTATTTTGACTCTTCACAAAAGGAATAAGTGACATACTATTTTTAGAAGATAAAAATATCTTAAATAAAAAGAAAACAGAAGAAAGAGTCATAATAATGGATATACCTTCTGAATTTTTAACCAAAAAACTTAGAGAAGCCATATCCAAATACAGCTCAATCACAAACATATAAATGGAGAGTGGCAATAACAACTTTAAATCAGCAACAGTCACATTCTCAACACTCCTAATAAATCTAGAAGAAACATGAACCATACCAATGGAAATGGTAATGGCCAGAATTACACTATATCAAAATCATATTGAGACATTAGTTCAATATAACATTATTACTATCAGATTATATGGACTAAACAATAATGTCTCAGCAATTAGAATAATAAGTGTAACCAAACACCTCAATATAAAAACTGTCCACATACCTACAAACAGCAAGTCAGGAAAGAAGAGAAGTTTCACTATCCTTGGTTTTTCCAATACAGAAGACTTGAACAAAACCTTAAAATCCTATATGAAACTATTTGAAAATAAGACCTGGTGGAGTAACAAAGATAATACAAAAACTACTACAAAAGCAAACACCATATCTCAGAAAAACAGATATATGAGGCATGAGAATCTTAAGTATTCTGATACAGAAAGAGAAGATGCAATAAGTACGATCTTAGAAGAAGAAACCTCAAACTTCAGAACAGGTTGGCCTGTTAAAACCAAAACCTCTAACAATACTTATTCAGAAAAAAGACATTGGATTGCAAACCAGGAAAATGAAAATAATACCTGGCAACAAATCCAGAGTGTTTTGAAGAAAATCAATGACCAGTTATACAAACTAGAGAAAGGATATGACAATCAGAAAAAGTCATATAACTGCTCCTGAAAGTAGTTGCACCAGTCAAAACTATAATTAATGTGGAAGACCCAAATACTGTCACTACCCAATCCATATTAACAACATATCCATCCTCTTCAGCAACAAACACTAATACTGACAGTATCTTACAAATAGAAAAATTCCTATTCAATTAAAAAACACTATTTCTAAAAAACCAGAGAAGAGAAATTACATCAACTTCCATAACCAACAATAATGATACCCAAACACTACAAATAACAATAGCAACATATAACATTAGAGGAATTACCGTATACCACTGCATACAATACCCTGGGTATTAATAAATTTACCCCCTAATAAATTGATTAATACCTGGGGATATTTTACTAGAAGAGGTAGTATTAATAGCAGGATATATCATTACTATAAAATTCAAAATACGTACTAGTCTTACTTATTATTATATTAATATATTCGGGTAGTAATCAATTATCAAGCAACAATTTTCTTGAATACTACCTGGTATTATTAGTGGGGAGTAATATTTGGAGAGGGGTATTGTATTATTAGTGGGGAAATTGCTTAGTTAAGGCCCAGGACGTGACATTCGTGTAATGTGCCTAATTGAAATAATGGGAAAACTCTAACAATCAGTAGAATGATGTAATTAGGAGTCTAAATAGTTTATTTTTCATAGTGCGATAGTTTATAAGTCATAGCGATAGTCTTGTAGCAGATAGTCATGGTAGTATAAATAGGAGTGACAAGAGCGCAAAAAGAACAATAAGAAGAATTCGAATAATAATAACTCTAACTTAATTTAGTAATAATAAATTATCACTCTTGCAGAAGCGCAAAACGGTCGTGCAAGTGTTAATTAAAGATTACTAAAAGTGGTGGTGTGAAAGACGCGCCTAAAAAGGAAGTCAGTAATTAACCCCCCCTTCTAGAGTAACGTCGCCGCGAGAGGATCGTTCTGATAGTCACTAAAGAGAATAGCGACTCGAACAATCGACGAAGGGCGACTAAGGAAAGAAGAAGGTTAATCATAGGTTCAAGATTGGCCAAGTCAAATCCACACCTCAAGTAGAAAAAAGAGGAATAACCTACCCCAACATTACATGAGTTTGACCTGCCCCAAGCGACAGACTCGCCATCTCCACGTCAATAGTATACAGTAATATATGGTACTTGTAATTCAGATCAAACCAATCTAATAATGAAAATGTTAGAAAGAAAAATCAATATCTTAGACTTATATGAAACAAAACTTTTTAAAGGAAATCAACACTTCGCTTTCCTAAATCAAGAAGACTACAAAAGTATTTTGAATGCTAAGTCAAACAATTCCAGAAGTGCAGGAGTCCTATTACTGATCCATAAAAGTATCGAAAGATATATAATATCAATAGACAAAATTGAAGATCACCTTATAGCAATCAATCTTTTAAACAAAGACCATAAAACATGGATTGCTCAAGTATATTTGCCCAATGACAAAAAGAAAAGCGTGAACTACAAAAAAACATCTCAAACTTATTACAGATCTATTCACGGAAAAATTATAAAATCATAATAATGGATAACTTCAATGCAATACTCAATCCAAGAATAGACTGTAGAACAACAAGTAACACACAAGAATTTTTCAAGCTGAAAGACTCCAAAATTGAACTATTTAATGTTATAGATAGTTGAAACCTCTCTGATCTCCACCAACTATAGGAACCAATAGAGATGACTCATACATGGAAAAACAATATAAGCTCCAGTAGAATTGACTATATCTGGAGATCCTATGGCATAGCAAACAATATACTTCAATTTAACAATAAGGACTTCTGTGCAATTTCTAACAGTGATCATACTGTACTATATTATCAGTTCAAATCATATAAAATATTATGTTCAAAAACTATCAGATGAGCATGAAAAAGTCCAAGCCCCATAGGAAAAAAGTAATCAATATCTTCAAATAACAGAATTACAATAGAAGAAATACAGACACAAGGTTGATCTAAAATTACAACAAAACAACATCCCAACTCTAATCCAGACAATACATTTTAACCACACCAATGACAACAAGTGCAAGCAACCAATTCAAGACTCATGGAAGACATTTGAAAAGATCCTAATAACCTCAACTTTCAACTACTTATATTGTGAAAAAAGAATAACAAGAGAAAAGATCAAGATGAATTTTTATAAGAAAAGTCAAAAAAAACAACTTGTGCTTTATAATCATCATTTAATTACCAAGATTCTTAACAACTGGTCTAGCTTACTAGATCCTCTAAAAGGATCAACACAGAGACAAAAACTATGAAATAAATACAAAAGAATCAATTAAGATATAACACCTATAGCATTAGTATTCAAATTAACTCAAGTACTCTTAGCATTCTCAAAGAAGAAAAAAAAAAGATACCTTGGTACAACAGCTTAAAAAGATAGTCAGCTTTCTCAGAAAATATGTCTCAATGAGAAAAGAAACAAAACTAATATAGAAATCAAACAAGCAATCCAAAAGAGATACAAAAATCTCAGAGAAAATCAAAGAAAGATAGTACAGGCCTGACAAATAACTTCCAAGACAAGATTACTATTGACAGAATCTGTATTAAATATGAACTAGGAAGAGAGTATATATCAATGAACAAAAAGGAAATTCTGCACCAAATCAAAAAGTATTACAAAAAAGCTTTCAAGAAAAGAAATAACAACTTTGATCTATTAGACAAAAAATGAAAGAAACAATATGCTCCTAAAGCTAAAATAGAAGAAGAATGGTACAATGGAATGACAAATACTATTTCAGAAAGTGAGCTCAAAGAAGTTCTAAAAGATCTTTCAAATGACAAAGCAGCAGGACCTAATAAGATCAAATACGAAATACTCAAAAATCTGAAAACAATAAGAAAAAAGATGCTATATCAACTAATGAACTCATACCTAATTCACAATATGACCCTGGCGGCATGAAAAAAAAATCCACTCTACCTGATCTCAAAGGAAAAAGAATGGCAAGGCACTCTAAGCAATATCAGATCAATAGTTCTTCTGAATGTCTCACAAAAGTGTTTTACCAAAATCATCACTAATCAACTGTCTAACATATGTAAACAACACAATATTCTAAAGGACCCTAACTTTACAGGACTATCAGGAGAAAGCACTTCAGAATCCATTCACTTGCTAAACAATATCTGCGAAGAGACCAGAGAAAAAAAAAAAGAACTGTGGATTTTATTCCAAGATACTGCCAAGGCATATGACACGATTAGTTTGGAGATATTACAAAAAGCATTCCAAAGAATCAAAATCCCAGAGAATCTCAGAACACTCATATTAGACCCTTTTATTAGCAGATCTTTACAAGTAATTACTGATGTAGGAATAACAAAGAAAGTAATAACAGAAGATAGAATAGATCAAGGGGAAATGATTTCTCCTCTCCTATGGCACATCTTTTATAATCCCTTGCTATATGAAATTCAGGACGATACAAAACTGGAATACTCCATAAATTGTGAATGGGAAACTAATTATAATAAAAATGAAATCATACAACTAAACATCCAACAAGCTGCAATAGCATATATGGACAACACGACATGGATTATGAAGATATTGGAAATATTCTTGAAAGAGCCAAGTGGTTTTATGCAACTAATGACTTCCAGATCAATGGTACCAAATCTATATTAATAATAATAAATAGTCATAACAAAGGATCAAACTCAATAAAAATTGAAGTAAACCAACAAGAAATAGTTGAGAATGATTGCAACAGTTTTACTAGATTCTTAAAAATATGGATAGGAAGTAAAAAACAGACTAGAAATAAAACTTTTCGAATTAAGCAAGAAATTACAACTGTTATATCATGCCTTAAGAAGAAAAGAATAACAGATAAACATGCAGAATACATTCTAAACAGAGTTCTTATCCCTCATATAGAATATCAAATGCAAAATTGCTTCCTAAATCAAAATACATGTAATAATCTAACAGCTCAATTAAAAAAAGCTTTGAAGAAAATAGTAGGACTAGTCTCAACAATTTCAAACTCAGCTATCTATCACAAAAAAATATATAATATTAAAAGTATCGAGGAAATTCAAGCAGAAAACCAGATCTCCAATTTTATGAACAAATTAAGTAACATGGATCCAGCCAGCATATTTACGCTAATCCATCTTAAACAAGCCCAAATTCAAAACTGGAAACCAAGCAATATCCTAACCAATGATATCACTTAATCATTTAGATGTTCAAAGAACTTTTTAATCCAAGTATTGATATTAGCAAACAACTTGGGAATCACAATATTCAATTTCTGATGGTCAAATTATTTTGAATGGAAAAGAGGCTCACTATTCATCAAAAACAAGCTCAATGATACAGAAGCATATCAGAAAGCAATTCCATCTCTAAGAAAACACAATATAATGTTTATAGATCAACTAATCGATAAAGACATGAAAACAATACTACCTTGGAAAATCATTCAAATTTTGTCTAAAATCAGTAAAGAACCAATACTATTATGATATAACAAAATTCAATTAACTCTTGCAAACAGGCACAACATCCTAAACAACAAGTGGCAAAACTGGAACTGGGAAAAGCAAGATAGAAGATTTTTCATAATTAATCAAAATAAAGATCAATGTCAATGAAGCTGGAAAATTGCAAGTTTGAAAGGAACAAATGAACAAATTATTTGATATAGAAACAAAGGAAACCCAAGCCATCAAACTTCATATGCAAAGATTTATAAGTTGAAGATGGAATCCAAACCAGACTCATCTAAACTTCAAAGAATTTTAGACGGTATCCAAACAAATTTCAATAGAGAAACAAGAAATCCCTTGGATAGAATAAATCCTTGTGGAGGTAACAAAAGATCAAAGATCAGATCTCTAGCATACGATATTCTCAATTGATGCCCATTACTAAGAAAAGCAAACAAACTAGAAATTCCAATTAGTATACATATATTGGAAAACCAAGCCAGAAAAGAATTGGAACACTTTAATAAAAGAAGGATTATCAACAATCACCTTACAACAATAGAAATAGAAGATTTAAAAGTATCAATAATTAAAGAACACATCCAATCCCTAGAATACATACAAGCTCTAATAGAAAAATACAGAATGAACAAAGAAAGTGACTTCTATTAGCCTTACTGTTTCTATATAGATAGATCATATGAAAAAGCAAAAGAGATATTAAGAATGGGTGCTGCCTGGCTATAAGAAAAAGGACTGAACCTAGAACGTTTCTTTTAAGCAGGAATAGACAACTGGTCATTAGCACTCTGAGCAGAACTAGTAGCAATCATTTTAACACTCCTGGTTATACCCCAAAGAAGCCAAATAGAAATCTGAACAGATAGCACAATCTGTATTAATACTTTACAGAAGCTTCTAAATCCACATATCAAAAACACAGGAAAAAGAAATAGAAAGCGCAAGAACTGGCAATTGTGGACAAGATGCATAGACCTGATATACAAGAAACAGATCACAATCAAAATGATCAAAATAAAAGCACATGACAAAAATAAAGCCAACAACAAAGTAGATTTTCTCGCCAAAGAAGCAAAAGAAGAACCTGAGATTATTTGAAACAACTGGTACCAGCAAGAAGCTCTAATAATATTATGTTTAAATGTGATCTCCATTAATATTGAAATAAGAGATTTTATTAAAGAAATGCATAAGAGAAACATCTTAACAAAATGGGCAAACCAGAACCAGTTATTAAAAAGATAGGCTAAAGAGATAGATGACCAAGAAAATTTTAATTGAAGAAGTTTCTAGGAAGCAAACAGAGTTGAAGGTTCTTTAACAACATTGCTCAAACAAGTCAAGGAAAAAACCTTTCGCATAAAACTAATGCATAATGAACTGCCAATCCTGAACAACATGACTAAAAGATTCCTTACAAAATATGAAAACCTAAACATGTGTTTATACTGCCAACAAAAAGAGGAATTCCTAAAGCACTTTTTTTCTTGCAACAGCATTTTATAAATCTATAAAGAAATATGGAATCAAAATCAGGACCGAATACTCAACAAATGGTTAAAAAGTGTCCAAGTTGAAAAAATATAAGATAAGCAAGCTACCATACAAGACCTTTTGCAAAAATAGTATAAGAACAAATTCTTCACAGGAACAAATATTATAAGTATATGCTTAGAACTCTTTTCGAAAAAAAACATTGCAAAATGGACCCAAACAATGACCAATACTAGTGTGAATGTGATTTTTGGCAAGTCTGTTGCTTCTCGGGACCAGCACTCACGTAACATTCAAGTAAGTAGGTTTCTTTATTCGAGGCGTGTGATTTGACTTGACTGGATTTTCTATTAACTATTGTTCTTCTTGTTCCTCGCCCTTATGCTTTTATAAATAATCTTTGTTACTGTCTCTTTGTGGCCCTTCAAATTATCCTCTTTCCAAGCTAGTAATACTAAACGAGGTAGGTTTGTTAATTAGAAATTCCCTTCTTTGGTGTTGTCGATTGCACTACTAATTTAGCAATTTTTAATTAATAGTCTCACTATGGAGCATGATACTTTTGGATATTCTGTTTTTCTGATTTTATTTTTGATTCGTCCCCTTTCTTTTACATAAGTACATTGTTCATTTATAGCCTAATGCTATGCTAAAATAGACTATCGCTGATGTCATGGATTTAGACTTTAAGCTTACTAATAAACTACTATATAAACTACTTTATTTTCAACATAACATTTTTGAGTTTTAGACATGCAACGCATAGATTGTGTTATGTGTCCATCCCTCATTATACCTTTCCTATTTACACTAGGATGAAAACTGACAAAGCAAAGCAATTTTTGAAGAAACTGTCAAGAAACATCTGTAAACAAGTTTGGAAGAAGATATGGAATGACAGATGTGTCAAGCTACAGGACTTTGGAAGAAAGTTCAAAATATACAAGCATAAAGAGAAGAATACCAATGGAAGAAGAAAAAGAAAAAGAAAATTAAAAAATCAAGAAAAGAAAGAAACAAGTTTCAAGACAATACAAGATAAGGAAGAGAATCTCAGTTCACAGACTCAAGACAAAATTCTGATTTGGAATTAGATTAAAGAAGTGAAAAAATAGTTAGAAATATAAAAAGTAATCTAAATTTTGCTTAGATAAATTATAGTGATGAACTGCAGGCAATAATCTTTAAGATTAAACTCTATAAGCAAGTAAATCATAAAGGGAGCAACCTTTTTCATCTCCAAAGTCACACCTAGAGACACTAGTTAAAGATGGGTATTCTAGACAGTAGAATAGTTTATGCAATACAATATATTATATATTATTTGTTTTCTGTATATATTTAATAAACAGTATATACAGTATTTGTTTGACTACAGAAAAAAAAAAATAAAACAAAAAAAAGAAGTTTTTTCTTTTGTACAAAATCCTCCCCATGCGAAGATTTTAGTATGATCTTTAAGCATTCTTTTAACTGGTCTTGCATCTTTATACTATTGAGTAATTGTATTTCTGAATAGTTGAAATGCTATTTTATCAGAAAATAATATTTTTTTCCAGTTATCATTAAGATGTTTTTTTGTTTAAATAATATGTATAAGCTTCTTTATGAACAGTAGTAAGCATAGGTATTTCTAAAAATAAATTATTTTTGTAACCCATATTGGTCAAATATCTTAAAATTGTTAAATGTAATACTTTGGTATTAATATTTGATAATTTAATTATTAAAGTTTTTGAGAAAAGTCTTGGATTATAGTGTAAATATTGACCAATTGCTTTTAATTCATGTACTATAATCTTTTTAGGACAACTACTACCAGATTTTCTTAAATTATTGCAATTGTGTCACAATTATTTTTAATTATAATACAATTATATAATTTGCTGCAATTATACTACAATGTTGCAATTATGTTGCAATGTCGCAATTGTAATGCAATATCAAAATAGTAATGCAATTTTTGATTGGTTAATAAATTAAATTTATAAAAATTTATATATATTTTATATTTTTAATTATTTACAATTAATATCTCCATAACTAGTAATTCAATTGGAACAAAAATTATACTATTCAAAAGCTCTCAATAAAAGAAATCTAATAGTAAAATTTTTGTTTAAATTGAACTATTCATTACAAAGATATCAATTATAAACAACTAAAAATATA
>CAJVPV010002089.1:0-13892 GCA_910591835.1 Acaulospora morrowiae | reverse complement strand
AAATAAATCTTACGAAAAAAGCGCTCAAGGGAAATCAGGAAAGTCTGAGGGAAGATATAAAACAGGTAATCAGTATAGTCGTAGGGTTATTGAAAGATAGGGTGTTAGCGTGTGATGAACCTGAAAATAAGAAGCGACGCGTGCAAGAAAAAATTACCAAAAAATAGCTACTGTGTTGCTTCCGGCAATATGTATTCCGGGCTAAGTCCCGAACCTTTGTATTTATTTTTACATGTATTAGCGTGAACAAGGTTTCGGCTAATAAAAATTTTCTTGGTAAATTTCGCTTACGGGCCGTGAGGAAAAACACGTGATTTTTTTATTTTGAATATATCACATAATTTGTAAAAAATAATGACAAACACTCACTCCATTGATTCGTTAAGAGAATTAAATGCTAAACTCTTAGCTGAAATTGTAGAGCTTAGAAAGGAGAATGCTGAGATCTCTGATCTTAAAAGGAAGTTAGCCGAGTTTGAATCAGAGAAAGTTGAGCTTAAGGCCAGGCTTGCCGAAGCTCTAAGTCAGGCTGTGGAAGAGAGTAAGAGACGTGATGCTGAGAATGCCGAACTCAAGACTAGAATTGAGGAGTTGGAGAAATGTAAGGTAGATTCTTCAGCCGAGAACGTTAGACGCGATGTTGAGTTTGCTGAGCTAAAGGCCGAAGTAGTGAAACTAGCCGAAGGCACTCAGGCAAGGGATGGCAATGAGAGCAAACAGCCAACCCAAGATATTTCTCCCGAAGTAATTGTCAATGTACCTAGCACTATTATATATCAGTGTAATAAAGGGTTTCAAAGGGACCAGGTCACTTTTCCGCCATCTTGTGTGAGTGATCAGAAGTCATCAGAGGACAGGAAAATGGATACTTTCTTGGATGATGCACATAAGAAAAGTGTTAGTAATGGGATAAGGCAACGTAATAGGGAGAAGAAGTTATTGCATGAATCGAAGTCATCAGATAGTACAGAAACCGTTCTGCCATCTACTTCACTGATGTCGCTAGAAGAATCAATTTCTGGAGAACGGGATTGCATAGTGATCACACCAGATAATTCATCTGAAGTCTCTGAATTTTCGGATTCAAAAATTGTAGAAATACTTCAGGACCAGCAACAGAACAAAGAAGTTCGATCACATAAAAAGAAAGAAGTGGAAAATATCGTGCAAGATGTATTTGATTTCACCGTGGATGAATCTGATAAAAATCTCTTGACAAAATTTTCGCTTACGGGCCGTGAGGAAAATTCAGATGCATTGAATAATATAGCCCGTTTATATGAAGATGCATGTAATGCAGAAGATAAAATGATAAAAGCCAATCAGGCAGAAATTTTATGCTGGTGTAATTTTATTATAGGGCTGGATAAAAGTGTGGATGAAATTATGATTAAAGAAAAGGTGGGTATAAAAAAGGCCAAAGGACAGATTTACAATTTTATTCTTGCACACAATCCTGGTACCAAACGAAATACTTTATATCAACGCATCAATAGAGCCAGGAAGATCTATGAGTTTATCGAAAAAATAGGAATTGATAAAATCAAGTATATCAAAACATATAGCGCGAATTCTATTGCAGAATTATCCGATAATAAAATTCAAACTATTATTGATTACTTCTCCAAGAATCTCAACACTGAATTACCAGATGAACAGGATGACTCTATCATAGATTCCGAAGAGGAGGTTTCTGATGATCAGAATAATGCATCAGAAGCAGTTTCAGCTGAAGTAAACATATCAACCGAACCTATTCTTTTAACACACATCTCTAATTCTTCAGATGATTCCTTAGAATTCGATCCAGTCAATTCGCCCAAAGCTGAGGACGATTTTGGTAAGATGGTCATGGAAGCTTTCGAGGAGAAAGAGGCTAGTCATTCTGTGTCTGCCTCCTGTAATTCGAAATATGAGGTGAATGAGAAAAAAGAATCTTTACCCAAGGAAGAGGTAAGTGTACCCGATAATTCCTTAGATTTTAATTTGGATTCCTCTGATGTTGATGTTGTCGATAATGAAAATGATGACGAATTCTCCGATAACAACGAAGAGGAAGATGATGATGGATTCTGTGGATTTTCTGATGATGATGATGAAGGTTATTATTATGATTTAAATACCGGTGAAACTTATACAAAATCGGAACGTTCAATCTGTGCATATTAATGATTTTCAATACATGCTATTCGTGACCTAATTTATTTATATTAAATATTTTTTCCGATAGTTAGCTACTAGCCCGTAGGGCGACTCTCTGAGTCATGTGACTCTGATGTATAAAAATATCAACCTTATTTTAGCACCTTGTACTAGCGCCGTTAAACTTCATAATCATTCGTGGGTCAATGCAATGACCAGTTAGCGATCCACGATTTATCAGCATTACATAATCTCTCGCTAATTAAACTGAATTAATGTTCATTCTTAGTTTGTGGGGGATGATTTACATGATTATCTTCGAATATATGCTATTAGTAATAAAGAAATGCTAATACCTGATTACATTTATTGTCAAGTTAAAAATCGTTCTCGTATCTTCTCCACTTTACGTGAAATAAATAATGATCGAAACGTAATGCCTATAAAAGATGCAATTTTATCTGTTGAGCACCCTTCTGCAAAATCAAGGTAGCAATTGCAAAAACAAACTTATCAAACTTAGTTTTACTTACCGTAAATCAAAAGTATCTTCACTTATTTTAGCACCTTGTACTTGCTTCGCTAAATATCCACGCCCCACGATTAATTTTCTAATCGGATTTTCTGTGCATAGATGCATCCATTCAACGTTTCGGGAAATATTCTTTTTACGCTTATTTGTTTTTCGTCGTTGCGATGATATACCCTGAAAATATCCACTTGTGTATGGGGTTCATCACCGTGTGGTTCTTCTTATGGGACGTAAAGCAAAAAAATGTCGATGAAATAAACTCTCGTGAAACCAAGATCAACACTACTATCACTGATAGATAACATCCATTTACACCTTTGAGTAGTGGGGAAGGAACTGCCAATATATGGGTTAGGGCTCGGCAGGCTTTCGAGCGGGCATGTTCTTTTATGCCTTTCCTCCCCTGAAACATCCTGCTACTTTCATTTTTTACTTAGCCGGCCGGCCCTTTCTCATACATCATTTTACGATAAAATAGCTTAGAATTGATCTGTTTCTCGAAGAAATAAAGAAATAAAGATAAATTTGACCTTTTAATTATATGCGTACTGAGTACTTTTCTTCGTTGTCTTTGGTTATAATCTAAAACTTAATATATAAAGTGTTTAATATATATGCGTAGTATATATTTGAAGAATACGAACGCGACCACGTGGGATCCGGTTTTTTTCACACTGATTGGTACATCGATATACCCCTTAATCAGATAAATACTAGACGACGCGTACATTAACATTTTCTTTTTAACACTTACTATGAACTCGTGGAATCGCTATTTTGATGAGACTCCCGTTAAAAATTGGTCCACTTTTCAGTTCCATAAAGATTGGATCGATGCTCACAAAAATCAGCCTGAACAACTAACTTATAGCAAGGCTATGGACGCGTTTTTCAAAAGTCTCCGTGCAATCATCAACCGAAGTTCGGATCTCCCGAAAATCTGGAAAGCTAGCGAACTTTTAGTCGGTTGTCAGGCAAGTACTTTCTCCATGTAGGGAATGCCCTCTGCAGTAATATTCTAGTTGACTGCAGTTGTCCACAACAAGGAAGACACAACTTTTAGTTGTCCTTCTGATGATCTTCTAGATCGTTGTGGTTGTGGCATCTATAACAAGGAAGACACAACTTTTAGTTGTCCTTCTGATGATCTTTTAGATCGTTATAGTCGATATATTTAATAGATTTTTTCAGTAGTACGCTAAAAGCATTTTAGATATATTAATAGCATTTTTTCTTTATTTTTATGTCAGGACGAGAATCAACGTAAAACGGGAAGCAACATGGATAATTTATGGCTCGGCGTTGGAAAAACCCGTAAAGAAAAGAATATTAACGCGGGAACGAACTGCATACAGCTTGTTTCTTGCGGAAATGTAGAAATTAACAATGTTAGGGATAAACAGTCATTAGAAGCACCGATAAAAAAAGGATTTAATAAGTTGAAACAGCGATTGGGTATATATGTTATTTAATTTTTTTACAGTGCCTTATTATTTTGCCTTTATTGAATATTACATCAAATAGATTTTGAAACTGAAGATAAGGAGAACACAGTTGGTGGTTCATATAAACGCCGACGTACAGAAGACGGAAATCTAGAACATTCAAATAACGAAAACTTTCTTAATGCTCTAAAAAATAATAATAACGAGAATGAATTGGAAAAACAAGCCGAGGAGACCATCCAGTATAATGGGAAAATGTGGATTGTAGGTAAAACGAAAATCAATGTTCGTGGTGCATTAACGGAATGGCAGAAGCGGATAGGCCGATCGCGCACCGAGTAATTATTTTTAGTAATATGTTTAAAATGCAATATGCTGAGAATATCTGTTGTACTGATAATGGAAAATCTTAGTCTAGTGTTTTATGATATTATAGACCTTACTCCCGGTTCAAATAGTGAATTTATACGATCCCTGTCTATTGACGCAATGTATGAGATGAAGCAGTTTGGATCGGAAGAACAGCAATCTGTTACGGATAATGTGAAAGAGCTAATTATTAAATTTATTAAAGTATATAGAGTTTATTCTTCGTTTCATTATATACAGTATATAATCACATCTATCCGTTGTTTAAAAATTTCTGATTAATTTGATAATATAGGCGGACGACCTTCGCAAGATTGTTGACGAGAGCTATCTAGAAACCCGAAAGGATGATACTTTGAAATTCGTATGGGACTTTGCGAATCTTCTGTAAGAACAATATAAGTCAATTTCGGATTTGTTATTTCCTATGTCTCACATCCAAGTTCTTTTTCACAGTGCGGAATCAATTGAAAGAGACAATGACCTTGCAGACTATGATTTGTCCGAACTAGCGTACCGAGAAATTTTTTTGGCACCTGCTATTCGTAGTTTGTTCCGTGGAATGCATCGGGAGATGTACATCTTTTTGTAAGTATACTTCATAAGTGTGCTTAATCTTGATCTATTTTTAATTGTTTACAATGTATATCCATATAGTGGTGAAAAACAACTATTTGCATCATCTGAAGAACGTAATCTAGAAAAAACCGATAAAGAATCTCGCAAAATTGGAAATAAGGTTGACATGATATGGACTTTAAAGTCAACAGATCTTGAATTTAGCGTTGGTGAAGTTAGTGGACCACCAAACCAGCGCGATCACCCACATTTTTTTGGTGATAAATTAAAGATTGCCATGATGCTGAAAATCATAATTAATAGAATCGTAAGAAAACATGGCGGTGCAGGTACAAAATTAAGTTTGTTAAAATTATATGGGTTACAAATACTGTATATAGTAAGTATTAACGAATTTGAAAATGATTGTACTGCACAAGAATTTTATTAAAACTCTGCTTATATCAGATAACGAAGCAATTGTCTATGAGTTATCGGTACCTTTTCAAGGGTTATATATTTTTCGTGAAGTTCTACGATCAAAATTGCCAACTAATAAGATTGAAGTAGCGTTAATATCACGTACCATACCAACGTTACTCAAGTTCAGGGTTTGTTTTTTTTCCCTTTGTTCTACATCAGCTTATCTTTTATATCTGACAATTCCATTATACGACATTACTAGGAGTTGCTTGAACAGAGTCTAAAAGGTCTAAAAGATTATATTGTAGACGCGTACATTACATCAATAGATTCCGGTGAAAGTGCAAACCAGTTTATCACACCATGCTAAGCAGGACGAAAAAACTAAGTAATCTTATCGTATAGAACAAAACCTATAATAATAATGAAATTTTTTTGTGGAAGAATGAAAGGAGTGAAGAGCTTTACCATTTTATTGTAATTTCATTCTGTAAATAGTGTCCATGTGATAGTGGTGTAGGCAATAGTATAGATTTTATTCTTTCCAATTTTATATAATAAATAAAGCACCAATATCGTTTTGTGATTAAACCTTTGAAAATATCCATGCCCTAAATAAAACAAGTGCTCAATCCACAATTGATACATTAAAGGAATTGAATTCCAGGCCTGTATCCGAAATTGATAAACTTAGAAAATAGGCTGGTCGGTGAAGAGTTATGACGTCGTGGTATACTAAAGAGCGGTTTAAGTACTGCATGGTTAGATGATCTGATAAAAGAATGGAAAGAAATCCATACTCAATTTGTACAAATTTTTATTTGAATATATCCGTATATTTTATAGAGCCTTGCTCATGCTACGCATAAAAATAATACTCTTCTTTATATGATTGATTAAATAGATCACCACCTATATTAATTGGTCGTCCAGATAGTAGATTTATCATTGTTTTTGTCATAAAATATATTTTTTCGGACTTTCATTCTTATTATAAATATCCACACAGAATATGATGAGAATCCAGTCTGTACTAAAAATGAATTCGGATTTAGCTTTGTATATCAAATCAACTATAATAAATCTAATAGATCTAAATCTCCCAAATACGATATAGTCGATAAATATGTCTGGTTTTGATATCGCTACTATTATTGATAAAAAAGATAAAACATTTCCTAAACCATATATTAATCGTCCTGGTTTTGATATGAAGTATGCTGTATCATATATATTACATTATGGTGGAACTTATGCTAATAAACTCAATCAAATTTTCGATAATGAGAGATTATTTGATACATTATCTATCATAAAACAGAATGAAACACCGGTTCAATGGGCAATACGGGTCAGAGTACCTTTACAGAATTTATTAAATGCCGGGAAATTTAGTGTATATCACCGGCTATGTTTATTCGCATCGTTTGGTAAAGGTAAATTTGTCAATTTCAATTATTATAGACCAAGAATCCATAAAAGTCATGTGGCTATTTGTTTTGGTTGCTGGAAACTCGTAAAAATCAATGATGTACAGCCCAAAAAAACATTCCATTTTACTAAACGAAGATATGTTGATTATCTCGTACCTAGTGATTTGATAATCGGTCATTGGGATATGAATGCGACAAACCAAAGACTGATTTCAGAAAAGCAAGGATTATACAAAGAGCTTGGAGAAATTACAAGAATAGACCTGAATCATTAGCCACTCAAGCTTGGAATTCGTTAAGAAATGATAATACTTCTGATAAGAAATTTTTAGGTTTAACGAGACGTAAAATAAAAAATCCTCAGACTCAGGAACAATTTAATCAATGGCGTAGTAAATGAATTGAAATGATCCTATGATGCACAGTTCCATTATTAATAGACAATATGATGAATATTATATTCGGTTAATTGGATAAGTTCTAAAAAGAGTCAATTGCAGGTTAGATTCCAAAAGTGACTTTTAAAAATAGGAGCATAGACTTTATTTCATTATCCTGAGGGTCAGTAACATTTTTTACTTTGATTTTTTTTCATATTAATATGTTTTATGGGACGCAAATAACACTAGTATAGATAATAGATCAGGCTTGATATTATTATTGTGGAGCAATGACTCAAAGAGCCTACATATCCATCTCAATTTCAACACTAGGTTGGATACTGCATCTTCCCAAATTATATAAGAAGTGGTGATAGTATAATGGAACAATCTATCTTTATATTTCATAGAGAACCTTATTATAAATCATCCAGATTTGGAAAGTTGTTAACAATTTGCAATTCAAAGATTAACTCAAGAAAGATTTCAATCTTTTGATACTTCAGATATCTACGAAACTAGAATTTGATCTCTTTTGTTAGGTATATCCAATAATGATGCTCAATTCTTGGTATTTCTTAAAAGTCAATTACCAGGTGAGCTTTTTACTTGGATGAGGTCTGATGCTCCAGTAGATATTAATGAATTTTCATTGCATTAAAAAATATGTGATTAGAACATACTCCAAACCTGTATAAAGAATCAAATTTTGATTAAGCCTCAGCTATTAGGCCAGAGGCTAGCTTTGTAGCTAATATATTACCTACAATTTCTTAGCCAGAAACCAGCTTACACCAATTACAAACTAAATCTATAATACCAGTACAATTTTAACAAAAATAATTTAATTCTGATAATTATTCTAAAGTATCAGATAAATATATACTAGAAAGACTTCCAGATGGGTATAGTGTAAATTCTAAATAATTTATTCATGCTAATATCATAAATTCAATTCCTTCAATCAGTTAAATTAAGGAATCTCTAGCTAATAATCTTTATAAAAAATTGTCTAATATGTTTTCAGTGAAACCAGTGCAATTGAAGAATAAAGATATCAGTATTGATGATATAAATAAAATTATTAAAGATATGTCAAAATTATCATTAAATTTAGCAAAAATGGCAAAAGAGATTAATGCCATTAAGAAATCATCTCAACATCATTGTTCAAATTGTAATAGAACTGGATATAATTCTCACAGGTGTACTCATAAGAAAAGATCTAAGAGCAGATCCAAAAAGAGAGGCAGTATTAATAAGGTTGCTATAGATTCAGGTTTAGATACAAACTCTTCTGATAATGATTCTTTAGATAATAACTCTGATTTTGGAATTCCTTATCTGAGATTGAATCCAATCATAATTATGATATACATATTGTATTTCTAATATATAAAAAAACAAGTAAAGCAGAAGAGTAAATGGGATAAATCATTATCTAAAAAGTCTAGTTCAAAAAAGAGACAGAGTTTCGAATCTCCGATTCAATATTTTTTTACAAAAAATACAAAAGAAATCAGGTATGATTATCAATTTACAAATTCAAAAAATTATTCTAGCTATGTTTAATAATCCAGAGGTTATAGAAATAATTAGAAACAATATTAATAACATGAATTTATCTGTTACAAAATCTGACTTTATAAATTATAAAGAGCTGGTTCCAGAAATACTTGATTTGGATGGGAAGGATGAAATGCTAGATAATCCTATAGAGATAAATTTCATCTATTGAAAAGAACCTGTCACAAGTCTTGCAACTATACCATGTAAAATCAAATGCTTAAAAATTCCAGCATTGATACTCGATAGTGGGGCTGAATCTCCAATTATGTTAGAAGATATTGTTAAACATATAAATTGACTAATTGATAAATCAGAAAAATATAATCTTAGTGATGTTGCAACAGTCCCAACAGAATCTATTGGTATTGCTTGTAATTTCCCAATAATATTTCCTCCAGGTTTTACCATATGTGAAGATTTTGTAGTTGTACATGTTCCTAAACCAATATTGATATTTCCAAACCCACTTCTCAAGAAATATAAATGCACTATAGATTGGAGTAAATATGAGTTGAAAATTCCTTTTAATAGAAAGGATTACATTATTTAGATTACTATACACAAAGTCAAAAATAAACTTGAAGTAAATTATACTATCACATCACAGGATGATAGGGATGGAGTTATATTGCTTTGCAATAAGCCTTTGATATTCGATCAAATTTCTTAAAAGATAAATGATAGTGAGGATAACAATATACCATTCGAAAAGTAGTGTGCTCCTACAGGCTTTAGCTTAGATTCTAACAGTTCAACTTTAAAAAAAAAAGTGTAAATTGTGAGAATAAGTCAAACCATGAAAAAGAACTTGAAAAGGCATTATTCGCCAGTATTCAATCAGTTTCTAAAATAATTAGATATTATAATAATTTGTGCAATCAATATATGTCAGAGACACTAGCTCCACTATAAAACAAAACATTGATTTTATACTTACAAATTTAAAAAATAGATAATTTAAAAGCAAGAATACAACCACTCGTTCTAATTTTTTCTATATCTTTTTGGTTTCTCTTATATAATTCCAAAACATTTTCAGTCTCTTGTGAGGTAACAGATGATGTAGTTTCTTTTTTTGCTTTTAATAATATTACACTTGACTTTTTGGTTAAATTTTTATTAATAGAAGGTTGATTCAAAATATGAACAGATTTGGATTTTATTTTTTTAATCAATGTCTCAATAGCTAAAGATTTCTTGCTTTTAAAATCATTTAAAATAGAAGAGTTATTAAAATCAAAAGGTGATAGAGAATTAAGATCTTATTGTAAATGTTCATTGTGCTTCCATATTTCTCATAAACATAATGAGCACCAATATAAAATTTTTTTGTCATTTTTTTTGATATATTTGGTATTTTTCCTCTTGATTCTCTAATTTCTATATCAGATTCAGATAAATAAATCACATTGGATCAATAAAATTTTTGATGAATATGAGTAAGCATCTTAAGATAGATATATATGTATTAGAAAAAAAAAGTTTCAATAATTTTTCAAAATATATTGATACCTATTGATAAGCATTATATATGAATACATATATATAAATACCTATTGATACCTATTAATATTTAATGATTGATACCTATTGATAACTATTGATATCTATTTTTACCTAATAATTGATGCCTATTGATACCTATTAATATAAATATTAATATATTTTTTTGTTATACATACAGTATATGAGAAAAAATACATGACCAAGTTGCGTACATTGTAAGATACCAAGAGCATAGAGTCCAAAAAAATACAAGAGCAGGGGTATAGGCTTGATAGTACACATGAACAAGAACTTGAAAAGGCATTATGTGATAGTATCAAGTCCAATTCTGAAATTACTAGTAAATATAAAAATATGCAAGTGGTATATTTAAATCATAGCATAAATACTAATAAGGAGAATGATCAATTACATTGCAATAATGAGAAACTCTCCAAGTATGTATATCAATTTATAGATGAGGTTAAGCAATTATGCTCAAAGATAGATACTCTCAAATCCCTTATCACTGGTAAAGATCTTTCACTTAGTAAATTCAAGAACAAGATTCATATAAAATTCAAAGAAATGAAAAATTTCTTATTTAAGATGGAGGCATTGAAGATGAAATTATCTTCAGCTCAGGAGGACTTGTCTATGAAAGAATCTGAAATTGATATCCTTAGGGTCAAATTATCTGTCTTGAATTCTATTCTAGTTTTGAAAAATAGTGAATTAGTGCATATAGAGAATGCATTAATTTTGAAAAATGACGAATTGAAACAAATAAAAGATGATTTGGCCTTGAAAACTTCAGAGATATACTCCTTAGAATCCAAGTTATTATCAGTACCAATTAAGATTAGCAATAAGGCAAATGAAAAAAAAATATCGAATTCTATCTTACAGAGTGATGATGCTATTGCATCTGATATATCTAATAAAGATCTCAGTCAATATTTTATATGTGGAAAAGATATGGATCAAGTTAGAAAAATTGATACAGATATACTGAATCGCATTGATAATAAAAGTGCTTCTATATCTAAGGAATCAGTAATTCAAGGCTATGTCCCATTTTCAAAAATAGATATTGAGATTATTCCCAAGGTAAGTGATAAAATCAATATTAGCAAAACCAATAACAATATATTTCAAGAATTACCAAATATGACTTCTTATCTTGCACAACCAGAAAATTATAATCCTCTTTGATCAAATCACACTCTCAAATTCCGATAGGGAAATAGGAGCAATTTCTGCTATGGCAAGTACTTTGATGTCACCATTATTGGCATATATATTACTTACTCTATTAATTATTGCGGTTATATGGTTCATAGTATTGAGACGCACATGGGGGTTTGAGAGAAAAAGTGATTGATTATGGAATACATGAATTAGATAACTGAGACTATCTATTTGAACTTCATTACTTAATTCTAGATATTTTATATAAGATAACTATTAGTTTTTTTTTTGAACTTGAGAGAAAAAAAAAAAAGAATGCAAGAGTATAAGTAAAACTGACTTCTTAGAACATAAGCAAAATTTTGAAACTAAGATAGGCATACCTACTACTTTGCATAAAAAAGAACTGAAAAATAAATATTTAACAATCATTGAATATATATAGGCATTATAAATTTTTAATAAAGCAGGCATAAGGTACTAAGATAATATAATCTAATTGAGTAGTAATTTTTGAAGCAGAGAGATTGTTACATTTAACTAGTTATTTATCTCAGGTAAGAGAATTTTTGTCACCTTTTACAATAAGTATGAGAAAAAATTAAAATCAAAAATTAATATTCCAATATCTATATCATATAAAGAGGTTTTTGTATTATATGATTTTGATTAAAATAAATTTTACATAAAGTACTTCTGATATATAAAATATGTATGAGTCAAAAACTTGAAGCTCAGCTTTCTCAATAATTATTTTGTGTTATCTAATTTAGATATCAATAAAAATGATACTTCAAGATATCAAAAAAAATGATACTTCAAAGTTTTCAAATTAGTGGTATCCCAAGTTTCATTTTCTGATTATAAATAGTATTTATATTTTTTGATACATGTTTGATAAAGATATTTCAAAGTTTTCAATATAGTGTTATTTCAAAGTTTTCTATAGTATTATATCAAAGTTTTTGATATAGTGTTATTTCAAAGTTTTCTATAAAGTTTTCAATATAATGATATTTTATAATATATAAAAAGATAATATTCCAAGGTATAATTATTATAGAAAGATATATAATATATAAAATTATGTTTTGGGATTACATATAAATAGGTATTGAAAAAAAGTGATACTTCAAGATATAATTATTACAGAAAGATATACAGTATAATATATAAAATTATACTTTGGGATATTAATAAATATATTAATAATTTGGCATGTAGTGTCTCATTATCAGATGCTTTGGTGTATTATCAGATATAATAACAATTCAGCATGTGGTGCCTCATCATTAGATGCTTTGATGTATTATCAGATATAATAACAATTTAGCATGTAGTACCTCACATCAGATACTTTGATGTATTACAATATATGTTAAAGCACTTCGTGCCATTTCTTTAAAATACAATTTGGCACTATGTGTCTCATCCTTGATTGATACTTGAGTGTATTATAATAGTTAACATTTCATCACTACATTGCCTTATTATTGGGTGATATTCAAATGAATTATGCAAAGCTAACAACTGCTAACAATTCGACACTACGTGTCTTGTCATTAGATACTTTAGTATATTATCAAATATGTTAACAATTCAGCATTACGTGTCTCATCCTTGATCGATATTCAAGTGCATTATAATAGTCAACAATTCGGCACTATGTATTTTACCATTGGATGCTTTAGTACATTATCAAATACAATAACAACTTGGCACTATATGCCTTATCATTGGATACTTTGATATATTACCAAATAAATGATAACAATTTGGCACTATGTGCCTCATTCTTAATCAGTATTTGAATATATTACACAAAGCCAGAATACAAATACTATTTCAGCACTACTCTAGCACTTATAAAGAAATTAACTAGATAGCTAAGGCACTATGTGCCAGGTTGGGTATAACCTTCACTTCGGACTTGTAAATGACGACATGTGATTGAATATATTATTAGCATATTTTTTTTGCTCATGTGGTCCAGTGACGAAAATTGGTTATAACTACTATCTAATATTATATCACCTGTAACCTGATATACAAAATATGTTACCTTGGTATGTATTATAAAAAGTGAAATACATGTCACTTAAGTGTAGTCTAAAATGCAAAATGTATGTTATACTGACACATGTCTCAGCAGTTTCCAAATAATAATATAAAGGCAACCTATATAATATCCAACTTATAGAAAGGAAGCAAATATTAAGCTTATTAGAGGTCAAAATAAGTAACTATAAAATAAGTAGGTAGCAATCTACTCATAAGTAGGTAACAGTTTACTCATAAGTAAGTAATAGTCTAGTATAAGTAGACAACAGTATATACAGTATAAGTCATATATTTTTGGAATTTT
>CAJVPV010002088.1:0-13893 GCA_910591835.1 Acaulospora morrowiae | reverse complement strand
ATGTTGTTTCTTTCACGATGTATACTATATTATATACAATATCAAATAAAGAAATGATGTTTACCTACAGGGGAAACCCCCCCCAAAAAAAAAAAAGGATATCTAGTTAGATATCTGGATTTAACTATTTTATAAATGAATTTAAAAAAGTATATACAGTATAATTATATATCTGGATTAAAAACAATACTTATAAGGATATCCAATTATACATTTGGATCCTAGCTTTAGTTTAATTGATCTGAGTTATATTATTTACTTTTAGCAGGCAATCATATTTTTATTAATATTTGTTGAGAAAATTTATATCTTCAGTGATTTAATTGTTATATTTTTTACTTTAACTACAATTACAGTTGGTAAGCATATTTTCATTAATGTTTGTTGAGTTGATTTATTTCAATTGATCTACATTACATTCTTTACTTTTAGGGGGTAAGCGTATTTTTATTCTTTATTTTACAATTACAAGTGATAAGGATATTTTTGTTAATATTTGTTAAGTTGATTTATTTTGAGGTGTTTTTATTGATCTAAGTTGTATTCTTTACTTTAACTACGATTACAGGTGGCGAGCATATTTTTATTAATATTAGTTAAGTAAATTCATATCAAATATGTTTTAATTGATTTGAGTTATATTATTTTATAATGTAAACATTTTTTTATTAAGTAAATTTATATCAAAAGTATATTAATTAATTTGAATTTAATTATTTTTTTTTTAGCAAGTTATAGTATACTCTTTTTCTGATATTTAGTAATTAACTGGTAAATTTTTTTTTCTAATTGCAATTAATTACTATAATCAATTATGGAAATCCAATATGCATAATTATAGTAATTGTGACATGAAAATCCATTTCATTAAAAATTGCAATTATCGAGAGTTGACCTGTATATTATTTTTAAATAAAATTATGGGTTTTTATTTAATGATGAATAAAATTTATCTTTATCAATGTATTTTAACTTATTTCTATCCTATAATTAAAGAACATATTAACAATCGTATATATTTATTTATGTAACTAAATAATATACACAATTCATTTTTATAACTGTACATTAAGTGTTTTTTGACTGACCTATGCTTTTAAGATCCGTTCATAATATTATCCCTGAAAGATTCTATCAGCAGATGATGTAATATCTAATTAATTGTTGGTAAAAAGAATTACGGATAAACATAATGTACTTAAGTAATCATGTCGAGAGTATAATAACTTGAAGTTAAGAGGAAGACCAGTTTTCAAATTTTTCGCTAATATTAAGTAAAGAATTATCAGATTATCATTCATATGGCATTGCAATCATTGCAATGCAGTGCCATTGTGACATGTTTATCAAGTGATCCGCATTTTTAGAGCCACCCTTTCGAGCGCCTTCTTAATGAAGAATAGAATTATGCGACATGCGAAATTATGTAAGTATATTTGCAATATTTTTTATTTTACAAGCGATTTTTAGTAAATCCTTATTTACATCTAACTCGAATTTTTTAGCAGTTCTTGTGATTTATCAATTAATTCTTTAAAAAAATTATTCGTTCTTCTCAATTATGTATAATAAAATGGGCCGACCTACTATCATCATCTTTTTTTTCACATCTCTCGTACTATTTCCCTTCTTTCTCTCTTAAACTCACAGAACCTATTTCGTCATGCTTCCCTATCTCTCTTTTCTCGTACTACTCTCCATTGTCATTGAGTTCCGAATCTGTTATATCATTCAAAACTTCCATTAAACTCTAGATAAAATAGAATGATTAAATTACTATATAGGTTTATAGAAGGTCATCAAATACTCGAATACCCACAATATTGAATATCGTGTTCACTAACTTAATAAATTTGCGAACTTGCTCTTTCTTGCTTTTCCTCGTAACAACTACTTCCCAAATCTTTGCCAAGCGCTCATCCTTTTTTAATATCAACTTCATAATCTCCTGTTTTTGTCCTTTCTCGGTCTCCTCCTTGACCTCTTCAAGAACATTCAAAAAAAATTTTGTCATTTTACAAAAGTTATCATTGATCTTTCTTTTCGGTGGTCTTGACTTGTGTAGCTGCTCTTTCTATTAATTTCTGAGCAACTTTATTATCTACCTCTTCTCTGATGGCATAGATATTCTCATAGTTACTCCTAATGTTAAATAAAAAAAAGAATCAATATACAGTATATACTAATCTAATATAAAGTTAAAATAAATTATTTATCAAGACAGGCAACGATATGACATGATAAATAAGTGACATTTTGGATCGCAAGATAGTGATTTTTAGAGAACTCTATCACTTCATAACATTATTTGTTGATGCACATATTGAGCCTTTAGTAACCTTCAGCGGAAAATTGATGTATGATTCATTTATAGTTGAATCAAGAGTATCCTTAACATTTTTCTCTACAATACCAGATTTTTGTAACCACGAAGAAATTTTTAATATAAAAGAATTATTTATTTTTGCGAGATTTAAACATGAAAGGTTCTCTCTCTTCTGCTAAGAAGAATGATCTATGATTGTCTTTTATTCTTCTTATATACCATATAGTATCTTAAATACAGTGTATATCTAGTGGAAAAGTCAAAGATCGTTAATATTATTAATAGTTTTTTGTCAAGAAAAAAGATCCCTCACCTGTTGTAACAAACCAGACATATTTATATCAGTTTGCCTTTCATTTTTTCTTGAGCATATCTAAAAAAATTGGGAATATTAATTAATAATTCGCTGGATTAGTTTAAATTATTTTTTTTAGTATACTCTATACCTTTTTTAGCAAATTTCACTTTCTTGATGAATGAGGTGACTACCTCTTCTAGAATAAAAGTATTTTACTCTACTTAGATTAAATAAAAAAGCACAATAGATTAGATAATAGGGAAAGAATTTTTGAGTTAGGATATTACGTGAATGTCAAAACTTAAAATTATTTGAAATAAGGGAACTACATATAATTTTAATATCAACCGTTTAGGAAAAAAAACCATACTTACCTAACTATTTTGCTGGTAATGAATTCTAAAGAGTAATAATTCCAGTAAAGATCAAGAGACCGAGAAACCTAATACATTCTTAGCAACGAGCCCGGTGAAGACAAGAGACAGTGAGACCCAATACGCTTACCTGGTGAGGACCAAGAGACCAAAATACCAATTATTCTCTTACGAGCAAGCTCCAACTCTTTGACTGTTATAAGGAAGGTACAATCACTCTAAAAAGTAATGCCTGATTTTTAAGTATAAAAGTATAATAAATTATATCATGACTTTTTTTACCCTTTTTGTCATTTTTTACGCCTATCCTTTTGTTGTTGTTTTTTGTTACTCTTTTAACATATTTCGTATAATTTTTTTTTTAAAAAATATTATGACTTCCGGCAGTACACAATTAATTGATATCGATAAAAGAAAAATACTTGCATATTTGAAAAATATGAATCCTGAGCAGATAGCAAAAAAAATAGGACGAAACCTTACAACAATTCAATGATTTATTACAAAATATTGAAAAACTGAAAAAATAACAAATATGTCGCAATCTGGTAGACCACAAGCCCTTAATGAAAAGAAAAAGGAAATGCTAATACAAGAAGTAATCAAAAAACGTTGCACACCATTATGCAAAATTTTAAATAGTCTAGAGCTTAAATGCAATCCACAAACTGTAGCAAATATATTGTATAACATTGGAATTCGATCTCATGTCATTGCGAAAAAACTCTTCATATCAGAAAGTAATGCAACTGCACACCTCAACTAGTGTGAAAAAAACAAAAACAAAACAATCTATGATTGGTTACGTGTAATTTTTTCTGATGAAACAAGTATAGAAATTAAAAAATCGTACTAACAAATAAAAGTTTGGCGAAATTCAGAAGAAAGATATGATTCCGAGTATTTGATACCTACATTTAAGAGTAGCCGGTGAACAATAATGATGTGGAGGTGTTTTATAGGCAAAACAAAAGGACTATTAGTTTTTTGTGACAAATATAAAGAAAAAAAAGAAAAAATAATAGCAAAAACATATCAAAAGATTCTGGAAAATTATCTTTTATCATTTCAATGTAAAAATCATGATTTGATATTATCACATTTGATGTTTCAGCATGACAATACTCCAATTCACACAGCAAAGATTATTAAAAATTGGTTTGAAAAAGAAAATATTTGAATTATTGATTGGCCTGTGAACTCCCTTGATTTAAACCCGATCGAAAATATCTGGAAACTGTTAAAGAACAATATCCAAAAGCACGAAAATTTTCCAAGAACTATAGATAAGCTCAAGGTCACTTTAACGGAAGAGTGGTCAAAATTTGATATATCATTTTTTCGAAAGGTTGTGTACTCAATGCCATAAAGAATTGATACCATAATAAAAGCAAATGGAGAGTTGACTAAATGTTAATTAAATAAAAAAAATTTTTTTTTATGTATATAGAATAAAAAAAAAAAAATATATATATACTTACCTAAGTTGATTTTGATTGATAATCAGGTATCACTTTTTAGGGTGACTGTACATAACTGATTCCTCTTGCCTTTTGGATTTATTAAGAATTACCTCACTCAGGCAACACCAGGATACAGAAAAAAAAAGGAATTTATGTATAATATATCTTTATATGATTACTGATTTACATCATATGATGTATTTGTATTTACAAATTTACTTATGTATATACAGTATATAAATGTTAAAAATAATCAAAAATATTTTATATTTTTAAATATAAAAATTATTTATATATTGCAAGATATATATTTAAAAATAAACAATATTTCTTAAATATAAGCATATAATAAATTAAATATTAACCTATTTATTAATACTATAAATAACTAATATTAAAAAAAATTTTTTTAAACAATATTAATACTAAATATAGATCAAGTAGTGACTATACCTATTTACTTAATAAAAAAAATTAAAATATAAAAAAAATTTGAAAAAAAATATAATTAAAACTAAAACAAAATCAAATAAACTATAAAATTTATATAAAAAAAATTATTTTTAATAAACCTTTAGTCTGACTTATTGTTTATCTTTCTAGTTTTTTTTTTTTGGAGAGTATTTTCCCAATAGGTAAACATTATTTCTTTATTTGATATTGTATATAACATGGTATATATCGTGAAAGAAACAATATCTCTTGAGTGCATTGTATACAACAAGTTAAATGCTAGCTTGACTACTTCTACAATATCTAACTAATATCGTAAAAAAATTCAAAATCAATATTAATGTGCTAGATAAGGCTGAGTAGTGGTTATGCCTATCATTCCAGGAAATTTTGCAAATTTTTTTGATTTTTTAAGTGTAAAAAATTGAAAAGAAAAAGAAAAATAACTGTAACTAAAACTAAATCAAATATATTATAAAATCTATAAGTAGAAATCCAATTATTTTCCCTCAGAAGCCCCCGGACAAGCTTATTGTCCTATTTCTCCAGCTCGTCGGTTATCATAGATAATAGAGTATATGTGACATTATTTGTTATTATAGTTATTGGTAGTATATTAGTTGTTATTGTTGTTGTGATTGTTGTTATAGTACAAAACCGGTTTAAGCTTGTTTGGATTTTGTTTTGATCTTTAAATGAAATCTGATTGGATGATTGAAGAGTGCTGATAATCTTGAGGAGGTAAACTGATTTTGGTTTTTTGTGTGAAAATTTTTTGGAAATTGAAAATGGCACAGCAAATATTGCTACAAAAATATTGTATGTGTGGGTTGACTTTAAACAAACAGTAGACCCACTAACTCTATTTAAATATATATTTTGGAAAGTGTTTGACTTAGCAAGTATAATGGTAATGATGTATATGATTTTTATAATATAATAAGAGTAAGGAGGGATACAAGAGAACTGAAGAAAAGAGAACTGCCACAGGCTTTTTCTCATGCAACTGAAGGATAAGCAAGACTCCCAAACTTGAATAGACTTTGACCAGAGGTTCCATCTCACTGCACCAATTGTCTTGAAAGTTTTTGAGTTCCTGAGTTAGGGCTAAGGATCCTAACAATTCTTTTCGATTCTGTATTTGATTTTCAAGTTTATATTTAATTTAATAGGTGGGATATACTTCACCATCATTTTTTAATAGTGTTCCGAACCTCATGTGATTCTGTTCGATTCTATTCGATTCTAATTTTCGGAACCATAGTTAGGGCTCACTTGCGATAAAGAGTATAAACCATTTTTTCTTGCTTAAAATTATCATAAAAGAAAAATTTTTAACAAAATAGATGTGATCAGGAGAGAGTTTTTTTTTTTAATAAAATAGGTTTATATTATAGATTAAAAAAAATTTATATTATAATTTAAAACTTTTTATAAAAATTTCAATAATTAAATAATTAAATAGAAATATTAAAATATTTTATATAACTAAAAATCCAAACAATTTAATTTGATTTAATTCTTGATTCTTAAATTTATATTAAATTTAATATATGAATTATAACCTACTATTATTTTTAATAGTGTTTCAAACTTTATGTAAATTTATATAAATCTGTTTAATTCCAACTTTTGAAATTATATATATAACAATTTCAAGATATTTAATAAACTTAAATTATAAGAATATTTTTCCTGTACACAAGTTTTTTCTTAAAAATTTCCTTTTTTAGTAATTATCTTTCAAAATTAAAGAAACAAATATTTTTCTTGCCTTTCAACTTCCCAAAATCCTTCATACAATACATTCTTTATCTTCACTACAAGAACCTTAAGAAAACTAAAGAAGTATATTGATACATCAGAATGGAACTTCTGGCCAAAGAAAAGCAAGCTTGAGAACCTTGTTCTTTCTTTGAATTGCATGAGGAAAGGTTTATGACAATTACTTCTTTATAAATCTTCCTTGGAATTCTTCCCATTTTCACTTCTTACCAATACATATTTCTTATTAAATAACTATATTCTTTTCTTGGAGATCTTCTTTACAAACCAAAAAACCAAACCATACATTAAAAATATTTATATTGTTGACTTGGAGGACTAGCAATATATTCATTGTTTACTTTTATCTATATTGATTAGGCTTAGGCTACCTTTTTTCTTTAATAATAGCATTGCTGCTCGTAGGTCACAACTCTATTGTTAATTATAATTGTGAAAAGTTAGGTGGTTTGTAGATTTGTGATATAGTTGAAGTATTGATAAGTTGGATATGGAGCCTATTTATGATTTCAAAAATTAAAATCAAACAGAATTGCAGGGAATCGCATGAGATTCAAAACACTATTAAAAATAATAGTAAGATATATCCCACCTATGGTTCCGAAAATTGAAATTGAATAGAATCGAACAGAATCGCATGAGGTTCGGAACACTATTAAAAATGATAATGGGGTATACCCCACCTATTAAATTTAATATAAACTTGAGAATCGAATACAGAATCGAAGAGAATCGTTAGGATCCTTAATCTTATGTGATATTAAATTTTTCGCACAGCCTGTAAAAACGCGAAGCCAAACATGTTATCAATATTATTAAATAGTAATTTGACTATTTTAAAAAATATTATTATACTTTAGAAAAGTAAAATTATTAAAATAATATGTTTAGATATTAATAATATTTTGAATATTTTTTGTCTTATAATTAATTATATATATACTGTATATACAGTTTGTCTAAAAAGTTTTTGGATAAATATTATTTATTTAATTATTATAAAATTTTAAAGATATGTTTTTTAAAATATAAAAAATAAAATAATAAATTTTTTTTAATACTTTATTAATAAGTTTATTTTAAAATTTGATTTCAAAACTAAAAAAAATTTGTTAAAAATTTGTTAAAAATTTATATATATAAATTTATATATAAATTATGGATGAAAAAATAATTGTTATTATATAAAATTTTTTTAAAAAAATTATTTAAAAAATTAAAAAAAATTAATTAACTAACAAAAGATTCTAAAAAGTTTTTTATAATGTACAAAATAATTTTATGAAAATAATTTTATTTTTTATTTAATAAAAACAAATTTTAAAAAATTTTAAATTTTGATTTTAATATAAATTTCTTTAATTAAAAAATTAAATAAGCAACTTAAAATTTAATAAGTTATTTTTTAATCAATTAAGTTTTTATTTTACAAATTAATACATTAAAATTCTTATAAATGATAACTGATCTATGAAAATGGATAGTTGGTAATTTGAAGTTGAAATTGAGTTTTTATGTAGGATATATACTTGAGAATGTTATTTACCTTATACTGTTTTCCTAATCTCAAGTGTAATAGTAAAGTTTTTTACAATAGCAATTAGAAGTTTGATAGCATGATACAAGCAAGATCACTGAAATCTCAAATCCATATTCTAAAATTCTTGCTAATCATTACAATAATAATACTGTAATGGTGTAATAGCGAGTTTGTCGCTCACTCTAGCAGAAACTCACATAACCATTATTAGATAAGTAAATGAAAGGGTGATTTGAGGCATGTTTTATTTGACCAAGTTTTGATTAATTTTCTTCTCTAATTGTTTTCTTACTCTCTATCTTTTACATTCCATTTATATTTCTCTTTCTTTACATCTGGCTATGGCGGCTTAGCCATAAAATAATAGACGCTAATACAATGATATGGCTAAAGCTAGATGACATAATTCTTTTTCACATTCCTTTCCATCTCTTCCTGATTACCTAATTATCACAGCCGTCTTGTCATTAACGTGACAATCGGTCATGTGACAGACGTCACGTTCCATTTTTATCTGTTACATTCCCCTACGCTTATCATATGTGTACTATACATTTTTCTTTTCCCTTTATGTGATCAGTTTCTCTTATGGTATTTTTTTAGGTTCTGGGTATTGATTGGGGATACAAGTACCTTGCCATCCATTGTGTGCAACTGGTATACATGATTAGATAGTCAATCATGTATGTAAAACAGTTTTCACTACTTAGGATCGAACTTGTTGCTTCTTGAATACTGTAAGGTGGCTCTGTACATGAGGGCTTTGTCTTCTATGCTGTATTCTAGAGATCTCAAGTATCACTTGTTATGGTAAGTTTTCTGTCGGGCTTGAGCTTGCTGTATGTAATAAATCGTGGTTTGTTGGACCTTTCTTTTCTCTCATCCTGGTTGTTCCTCTATTGGTCTTGTTTATCATAGCTCCTGTGGTTTTATCGATTCGGTATTTCTCCTGTGGTTCTGGAAGCTCGTCATTGCAATTCGTCATCCATGCTGTTGGAGGTCCGTCGTGATAAGTATGGCTTAATTGTTGGCTCTGTTCCATCTAATTTTGTTGGTTTCTTTAGAATGAGGGGCATGATCGTAATTACGGCCATAACAGCTTCCTAATATTGTTTCTCTTCGAAGCCAGCATCTTATCAACAATAAGTGATTTCTTTTTGTATGTGATTGCTTCTGGTTTCACTCTTGCTCCTCTTATCTTCTTCATGACTAGGAAGAAGTGTGCAATCATGATCACGATTATGATGGTATCCCAGTATTTCCAATTGTCAGTATCATATTCTCTCATATTGGTGAATATATATACATGCATATATATTCTCGATGTGTACTTTGTGAAATAAACTTATTATTATTATTATTTTCTTTGCATCGTGATCACAATAATGATAGCATTTTGATGTTTCTAATCATCGGTCTTGGTCAATTCTGGTAAGTTGCGACATTTTCTTTTATTTTACCATTGGCTTCTAACTTTTTTTACCATCCTTTCTTCCCTGGCTCCATGCTCTCGGCATCCAGTTCGCCGTCCATGGGTTCTTCTTGACCCTCGGCAATATCATGTCCCTGGCATGAGCCACTGGAATCTTGCAGATAAGTTTTAGTTCTTTGCCTTTTGGTGAGATGATGTATTTACGGCATAACCATTAATCTTCAGGAAGATAAGATATACCGTAGCAGTCTTGGTGAATAGCAAATTGCAACCATCACAAAATATGACGACATTACTATTTTCGCACTTCCCATCATCACAGATGGTACAAGTGATCATAATGTACAGGATAACCAAATGTGTCCAGCTGTTCTCTGATATGAGATTCATGCTCATACCATTTGTACTGCTTACTACTGTGTACCAAAATAGGTCATAGAAACTCAGATATAGATAGAGACCATCGAAGCTTTACAAGTTGTATTCGGTATCGCATGGATGACAAAGTGAAAGAAGGATATTGATCATAAATATTTGTTATCTCTATAAGTGATATCATTAGGTTTTTTGTATTGTTCGTTGTAAAGATCTAGCCGGAAGCTTGATTTTTAAGGGAAGTGAGGTTTTTGAAGAACTTGTAACTGCTGTTGGTAAATTGATCGCAGGTAGAACAATTTTTTTTTCTTCGTGGTTGGAACGCCATCCTCCTTCTTGTGACCTTTTTTTTAACAGAAACCTTTTTGTGCCCCCATCAGGAAATTTTTGAGCAAAGGAACTCCGTATATCTCTGCATATCTCCGCTGTCATTAGAGATCTCCGGAGTATCAAAAATATATATATATATATTTTGAAAATCTCCGAAAATTTATTTCCTCCGGAGATTTTTGAAGGTTTTTGCAAATGTTTGTAATATTTTAATAACTTTCGAAAACCTTCGATATTCTTTGGAGGAAATAAATTTTCAGAGATTTCTGAAATTTATATATATTTTTTTAATTCTCTGGAGATCTCTAACGATGGCGGAGATATGCAAAGTTCCTCCGCTCAAAAAATTTCCTGATGCCATCTTGTAGTTCCATTCACTTTCTCAACTTTTATCTTTCTTTGGGTTTGGGTAAATCTGTATTTCCGTGTTCTTGTTTGGTTCTTTAGGAGACTGTTCAAATAGGTGGGCACTATGACCTGAAGCATTTTCTGCTTTCATTGAATATTCGGATTCAGATTTTCAAGGAGTGTTTGTGCAATCAAAAAGTATATCTTTGGTACTCCTTGCACATTAAGGTCAATGAACTCAGATTTTTCTCTATACTACCAGTGGCGACATTGGCACTCAAATTCAATTTTTTTTTAATACTAACGATACTTTATACATGTGGTATAAATTATTTTGCTGTTGACTCAATTTCCAAAATCCTCAAAAATAATTGTATCATGACTCAATTATTTATATGTTTTAATAGTGACTCAATTAATTGCATCAAATAATTGCATCAATTACATCAATGATCTACGAATTTCAGCAACATATATATGATACTTGTTTTTCTAGGTGCCATTTTTTTTTTTTTAAAAAAAAAAAGAAACGGCCATTGCTAGTTTGCCGTTTTCTCTTTCTTATACGTTCCGGCAGTATCCTTGGGACTGTCATCTCACTGAGAGATAAGTATCTTCTTGGTTCAGGGGTCTTCTCCTAGGACACATGGTTTCTTTGGGAGCCGTATAATGTTTATGCATTCATTTTTTATTTTTTTTATTTAATTTAATTTTTAGAAGGGAAGGCACATATATCACCGATCCCGTGATTATTGATTTTTAGGCTTCACTTTTTTTCTGCACGAGCCATTCTGGAGCTTCCCTAATTGGTTTGGGATTTCTTTTAGGTCAGAACAAAGCTTCTTCCTTTATTTGGCATATACCAGCAGCCGAATCCTTCATAGGCATCGTCATTGGAGCGGGGTTGGTCGTTGCTTCTTGGATCATCACTTTTGTCACTTCTTGCCATCTTGTTATTAATGCGACAATCAGTCACATAACAGACATTGCGTTCTATTTTTACCTGTTATTTACTCTTTTGATTGTTTATTCTGTCATTCATACCTTTCACTCTTCAATAATAAGTAAATACATAAATAAAATATATAAAGGAGAACAAATTTATCGATTTATTTCATATAAAACTAGTTTATGTTTCAAAAAATAGTTAAGCATTATTCTATCAGTTCTACTAGTTTGATAGACAGTTATGATTTCAGTCATTATGAAAAGGAAAACCAATTGTCTGCTAACCTTGAAAATTATAATTTCAATGACTATGAAAATAATGAGATAGCACAAAATATCATTCAAGACTTGAACAAGTTCTTTACTACTGTTAAATATCAATGCTCTAGTGATAATAAGGAAAATAAAAAGTGCTTTAAGGTCATGGGATTTAAATGGTTCTTTGAACGTCATCTCCAATTTTGAGCTTTGGGTGAAGAATAATTAGATGCGATATTAATGGGACAAATATTGGTGTTCCAATGTAATGAAAATATAAAAATGGATAGGCATCATTTGTGCAATTTTTTTAGATACCAATTTAATGAACAAATTGCTCTCTGTATGACAGTCTATCTAAAACTGTTAGGGGTTAGTAAAAATAAACTTGATGTGATCAAGCGACAACTAGAGAAATATGAACTAACAATGAGAATACATGGTAATATCAAACGTTTGCCTCAGCGATCAAGCAAAGTAATCATGACTCATAATAATGCCAAAGAAGTTTCATCTTTTATTCTTAATTATGCTGATATTAATGGACTTTCAAGACCTGGTAGCCATCTAGAAAGAAATAATCAGGTATTGATTTACTTGCCTATAGATGAAAACTATACTTCCGTTTTTCATAAATATGAACAAGCTATGAAATTGATAAACAGAAATAACAATCAAATCAGTCGGTTCTCTTTTGTTCGTTTATGGAAATTGCTCATTTCTCATATTAAGTTTATGACTCCCAAGTCAGATTTATGCAATGTTTGCGAAACATTAAGATGAAAAATTAGTCATACTAACAAGCCTGAAGATAAAGAAGAGTTATTAGTTGAATATGCTAGTCATATAAGAATTGCTAAACTTGAATGTGAATATTACAATGATAATATTAAAAAAGCAAAAGAAAATGATTCCCATACTATTAATATTCATTCATCACTTACTAGTAAAGAAAGACCTATTCCAAATACTGTTAATAGTAAGAGTTTTATAATGCCTCTTCAAACTGTTTTGTGAAAAATATATAACTGTCAAATTTTTAAAATATGAATAATGCTAACTATTGCTCATTTTTGTTATGATTAGATGCAGAGTATTCCAATATCATATTCTCCACAAAAAATTGGTCCTTTGTATTTTAAGAGTATATGCTTAGTCAATATTTTTGGAATTAATGATACCAGTAATCAGCCTTAATCTCATCAAATAAATTACCTTGTAGATGAAGGGGAGTTTCCTGTAGGAGTAGTAAAGAGTGCAAATACAACTCTAAGTTTGATCTATGACACATTTATTGAATGTAACAGAAGTGAGAAGAACATCAAGATTACTTGTGATAACTGTGAAGGGCAAAACAAGAATAATGCTACTATTGCTTTCTACTGTTAATTGGTACTAATTGATATGTTTGACATTATTTAACTTAATTTCATGATACCCAGGCACAAAAAATTTATTTGTGATAGATATTTTGACTTTTGAAAGCTCATTACAAAAAGTCAGTAATAAATACTGTTGATGACATTGCTAAAGTAACTAGAATGTCTATCCATGGCAATAATGCAATCCATTACAAAGATCATAAGTGGAAATATTTTGATTTTGTCAATTATTTTATTCCTTATTTTAAAAAAGTCCCTAACATTAGACGTTACCATCATTTCTTGTTTAAGTCCACTGAACGTGACAAAGTTTTCTGTCAGGAAACTGTTAATGAAAAATTTACAATTATCGATTTATTTAAAAAGAATACTATATTTGATCTTTACATATTATCAAAGACTCTAAATTTACAACCTATTTTACTTACGAGTAAAAATGGGTCCCTAAATTAAAGGTGAGGACATAATTCAAATGTCCCTCATTATTAAAAAAGTTTTTTTTTTAATATAAGGTCAAAAAAAAACTACCTATAAAGGTTTTTTGCAATTTAGACCACTTTATCCAAGTGTTTTTTGAATTA
>CAJVPV010002087.1:0-13895 GCA_910591835.1 Acaulospora morrowiae | reverse complement strand
TCGCGTAATGCAAAATTACCAAACTTCTACAAACTCTGCGCCCATCAATCATGCATGATTGATGCATGACCGATGCCCCATGCGGCACCGTGCCAGGCCCCACATGTCGCGTCATACCCCCTACTATAATTTTTTATGCCAACAATATTATTGAAAAGGAAGTGGATATTGTTTCTTTTAATTGACCATATGGATTTAAGCCAGTTGATACTAAATAATTTGATACAAAGTTGGGTGTCATATTGGTACTTTTGAATTTGTTTTATGTTTGTAAAAGTGTAATGGCACCCTGATACAATTTATTAAGCAATTGTATTATGCCTAACTTTAATTAAGTTAAGATTATATAAGTTGTCAATATATGTTCGAACTATGATTTGTGATTCAGAAGAGGTAAGGAATCATCAGTAATTATGTTGCAAGAGCTAATGATGTTTTTAAACCAAGATGAAATAGGCCCAGGTAAAATGCAAACTCTATTGATATATAATTCCTCCCAGGTGAGTTTGACATGAGTGCCATAGGCAAAAGTGTGGTGTGCAGTTTTGAAGTTGGAGTAATAAAGGACAAGTACAGAAGATTTGTTAAATTTGAAATAGAAATCAATTGAGTGTTTATGATTTGGGATCTCAAAAGAGCATAGAAGAGAACAAATATTAATTTTAAATTTTTTTGTCAAAATGGCTGTGGATATTAACCAGAATTCTTTAAAATAATATGAACTGCTAATAGGGCATGATCAGATTGTGTGAGAGACTTGGATTGATATAATTTCTTTTTTGACATATGGAAAAGTCTTTGGATTTGTAAGCTTGGTAACTAACAATTTGATTGCAGTAAGGTCTCTTCTATCTTTGAGCTTAGTGATATTGAGGCCAGCTTGGGAAAAAGTGATTTTGTTTGAGATTGTTTGTTCAACTTCTAGTTTGTTTTTATGGCTTTGTTCATTTTTGATTGAAGGAAATTGATCTCAATATTTGTTGGAATAAAAGTATAAATTGCATATTCTAATTGAGCTGGGATGATCCAGTGCGATGCTTGCTTTGTAATTGAGCCATTTCACTCTTTTGATCAGAAATCGCTTTGGTAAAGTTGATCACTTTTTCTAAAGTTTAACTTTTGTTGAAAGAGAGTTGGATTTACTAGAGATGTAAATTTCTAAGTAACAGATTGCTTTATGATATAGTTTAGCCTATATAGGTTCATTTTTAACATAGAGAACTTGGTTTTTATATGGATTCCTTAGCTTCAAGTATTAATTAGATCAGTTTTCTTTTTATTGCAACTAATTGAGTTAAGCTTGAGAAAAAAGCAAAAAATATTGGTGGCAGCTTGGAAGAAGTCGATTGAGGAACTTAATAAGACAACGTCATCCATATATGCTAATATTTCAGACTTGGGAAAGGTTTGGTTTATAATTTTGGTAACCATAAAATCATAGAAGATGGTTTATAAGAGAGAGGCCAAAGTTTCACCCTGGTCGATTCCATTGTTGATGATAATTGGATCAGTGAGTTTGTAGTAGGAAATGATTTGTAATTCTCTATTGTTAAAAAGATTTAAAACTAGTGAAATAGTTTGAGCAGGAAGTTTAATTCTTTTTATGGCAGTCTCAAGACTGGCAAAATTTACTAAATCAAAGGCTTTGGAAATATCAAATAGCAATATCCATAACTCTTCTTCTAGGTTGTTCACAACTTCAAGTTTAGATATTAAGATAGAAATTGATTCCATTGTACTTTGATTCTTTATCCCTGCAAAATTAAACCCAGAAAGAATATTATTGCTATCAATGATAAAGGAAATTCGTTTGTTAATAATATTGATAAAAATTTTGCGACTGGACTCTATAAGTAAAATTGGATGGGTGTCTGCTAAGTCATGTGACCATATAATTTTTTTGGGAAGAAGCATAATTGCTGATTGTTTTCAGTGTGGTAGTGGTTGTGATAAAGTGAGAACTTTATTGAACAGAACTTTGATTTGTTGCCTTGCTGCGGTTCCAAAATTAATTCATGCTTCATAAGGAATGTATGTGAAACCTGATGCTTTTTGCTTAGGGAGATTGTTAAAGACTTCATTAATCTCAGGGAGTGTTATTTCGTCAGTAATTGAACTGAATATATGATTGGGAATATTATTTCTCGGTGCGTATTAATCTTGCCAAAGCTCATCTATGGTGAAAGGTTTTGGTTCAAGAATTTTTTAAAGTAATTGTTAATAATCTCAATGAATTATTCAGAATCCTCATGTAATTCTTCTCCGTCAGTTAGAATTGAAAGGTTAAGTGATGGTTTTAGGTTTCCTAGGGCTTTTTTAAGAGCATTTTAGATTTTTGCCAAAACCTTGAGTAGTTGTTTTTTATACCTTTTTGAAGTTCTATAAGGATGTTTTTATTTGCTTTAATAATTTTTTCATTGATTAAAATTTTTAATGTTTTCCTTAATGATTTTAAGAAAGACTGTTTATCTGAAATTTTAATATAGACAGTCATTGCATTTGATTTAACTTTGGAGTTAACTTTTTTAAACTTCTTAATGAATTTATTATTGCTTTAACTGATTTAATGGCTGTCAAATAATGTTGCAGAGGGTTCCTCTTTTGTTTAGCATTGGTTTGTTTTCTCCAGGATATATTGTTATCTATGGCCTTTTTTATTATGCTATTAAGGCCGTCCCATGTTTGATTTGGATTTGCGAGGCAGGCAAGCTCAATGTTTTCCTGTATTGACTGCAGTTGTTCTTTTGAAGCTTCTCTGAACTGATATATATTGATGAAAAATGAAATTCTTCAGGTCTGTACTCGAACCAGTCGAGGATAATGATAATTTGCTTGTTATCAGATGGTATAGCATATTGATCAAAAGTTTTATAACTCAAAATCTTTCTGGCCAGGTTATGAGTAATCCAGACCTGATCAATCCTGAATGTACTTATATTTGTGGTGTGGATGAAGAGATAGTCCTTCCAGTAGCTTTGGCTATATCTGTAAACTTATAAAGACTTTTGTAGATAATTCTCTTGAAAGGAACCGTGGGTGCATTAATGGATGGAGAATTATAAGGATAAAAATTAAAGTTGCTAGCTATAATAATGTGCTTGCTTTGATGTTCTTTAATAAAATTTTTGATAGAAATAACTGTTCGCTTTCTCATACTTCTTTCATGAGGCAAATAGCATGAGATAATAACAATATCGACCTTTAATTTGAATTTAAGATGGATGACATATCAAAATTCATTTTGGGCAATGTGTTAAATATATGATTGCTAATTGATCTTGTTGTAATAATACATGCACTATACATGTGGTGGAATTGAATTCAACCATTTTTCAAAAACCGTATTATGGTAGAATTACTAAGTAACATATAGTAATTAATTGGAATTCGTATTTAATTTGGAATCGTATTGTCGATCAAATTTTCTTTTATGGTAATACGACCACATGTATGACATGCACCATTACTAGTGCTAGTTGAAGATATACTGGAAATAATTGGGATATTATTGATTCTTTTGGGAAGTGGGTTGTTTATGATGTCTTTGTTTCAGAACAGTACAAAATGCTTCTGTCGTTTGTAATCACCTTGATAAGTTCTGTAAGTTTTTCTCTTTGAGAAAGATCTTTGACATTAAGTGTAGAGATAGTGATTAAATTTCTAATTGATGATGAAGTGTGTGAAGTATTTGGTGTATTATTAATTGGATTATTAATAGGTATGAGTAAAAAGGAACATTGAGAGTTGGATTTGGTTGATATTATAATTAAATTAAATTGGGGAGGAGAGTCAATGCTGGTTCAGATGACTCAGGATCAATTATAAATTCAGAAGGAAGCTTGTCAAAGTGGAAATGTTTGTTGAGAGCTTTTATATTGTTGTTGAGATCAATGTTATCTGTAAAGGGAAGTAACAGGTTGAAGTTGTTTTCAAATAGAAATTCAATAGCTTTATCAAGAATTGGCAGATCAGGAAGAATAGGTGTAATCTAGGTTCTAGGTATTTCACCAGCATAGGCATTTTTGATTTTGGCAATAGATTGTTTGAATAATAGTGAATCTTTTTTAGGTGATCTTTGGATATTTCAAGTTCAGCTTCAACTGTGGTGAAGTCTTTGGGAAGTTTAGGTTTGTCCAATTGAATAAAATTCTCTTTGATTCATTTAGGATCAAGAGAGAGTTTGAAAAGAAATTTTTGTTTGAGGTTTTTAATAAGATTATTAGCTTTTTCTTGAGTTGTTACTGGCAAAAGAATAGAGTTGTTTTTGCTATACCAGTGAGAGGAAAATAAGAAGTGCCTAACCCTTATATAATCAATAGGAAGCTGTTTTATGACATAATTATTATCTCTAAGAAGTTGTACAACTCGCTTGAAATTCTTCAAACTATTGTCAACTGAAAAATGTTTGGCTAGTTTGATAAATAAATCCTTGTATAAGGGAGGAAGATAGAGTTTTGGTGGAGGAAGGTTAAAATATGTTTTGGGTAATTTGTTTGAGACATAGTATATTTCTCTGAGCTTATCAACATGAAATTTAAGGTCTGTAAGTTTATATCTTTCTATTAATGGGAAGAGGTATTTGATCTCTAAGTCAAGATCTAATGGGTTGCTTGGAAGATTGGGCTTTTTAATAAAATAAGAGAGAGGCAAGAGGTTAAATTTGTAGAAGGCTCTAAAACTGCTTGCGACTTCATTTGTGTTACTGCTTATGGAGATTGGAATGGCTTTGGGGAGTCTAATCTTTATTGTAGCGAAAATGTCATCCAGGCTGTTAGGTAGTTCAGGAAGATTTTTATGCAAAAGTTTTTTGCATGTTATGTAAATTTCCTGATAATCAATTTTTTCCTGGGAGAGATTCATAAGAAGTTAAATCCATATTCAAGTAGTTGGGCAACTTGCCAATATTTAAGAAGAGAAAGGTCTGATGATCTGAGGTAAGTAATGAAGAGTGCTTTATTAATAATTTTTTTAATTTTGTTTCTAACAGTTCTGGTAATATAACCCAGGTTGTTTGACTGACAATAGTTGGTGTAGAATTCTTTCTCAATTTTTTCATACTTCTTTTGATGTTAACACTTGATAGTATCATTCTTGACAAATGTTTTGAAAAAATCATGGTCTCTATATTTGATCTTTGAGAAGATTCCTTTGAGAGAAGTTCTAGGAGGACCAGTAGATTTACTCTTAATTTTAACAAAAATATTGACGATAGCTTTTGTGGTTTTAGCACATTGGTTGAGCTCTTTACAGAGTTTTAGAATTTTTTCATACTTATTGGGTGGTATGGCTTCCCTGATATCAGTTGCACTGGAAGGGTTATTGGCCTGTTGTATTGCTATTAGCTGGTTGGTCTCATCAACCCAGGATAATGGGAGAGATTTCAAGGTTTCGACTGATTGGCTTGGGAAGAAATGATCATCAATTTTCATATCTGCATTAGTGTTAGGTAGAATAGATGTGGGTTCTCTGTTTTGGGCTAGATTATATATAATGCATGCATCAGCATGTGGACTATATTGATCTACATTGTGATCAAGGGTTACTGCATAAAGTGTCTCAGGTGAACAATCAGCTTGCATATCATTGTCATTGCTTATTGTCTTATTTGATACAGGAGTATTTGAAGGAGGTTTGAGTGTTTTGATTTTTTGCTTTAGGAAGAAGGTATTGTCAATATTTGAGAAGATAATATCAAGTCTGTTTCAAGGAATATGTAATTTATAGTTTAGGTGTTTTTTCATTATTTCTTTCATTATTTCAGTTCTGTTATTGTCAGTAATTTCAAAGATATTTTGGAAATCAAGAAAAGCATTAAGAGAGTCTATGGGCAAGGAACTCAAGTATGAGATAATGACTAATGAGATTGGTGTAGAGATTCTGGTTCTATGATAAGTTTTGAAAGAGGTGGTGATTACTTCAGGTGTCTCAGGACCTTCAGTAGTGGAGTGAATTAGTGTAAGCCATAATTAAGGAGTGTTATCAAGCTTTGAGAGTTTAAAGGAGAAGTTTGGTGGGGAGACAATGATTTTGTTAGTTTTTGTATTTTTGTAAATTATAACAGCCTCTGGTTTTTGAATGTCAGTGATAAGGACATCCAGAAGGATGTGTTCATGGTTGCTAGATTGAACCTTGAAGGAGGAAGTTCCTTCAGGGTCTCTAAAGATTTTTTTTGGAGAAGAAATTTTATATTTCCTTTTTTAATAATTTTATTTATATGCAAGTACAAGTGAGAAAGAGTAAAATAAAATTCTATTATTCTTTTACATTTACACCGATAAGCAATCTAATTAACAATATATCAAATATTTCACATCATCTATCCTTACTCAGAAATCTAATCATCATTTTCACACTTAACATTAGAAAACTTTTTTAAAAAGAAAAATTAAAAGAACTTATTAAGGCAATCACTAATGATAGAAATATTCTCTACTATTCTTAAACAAAGTATTTATAAATAACCCACTTTCCAGAAAATTAATAATCTTCTAATTATCTCCAGTATACCTTCAACCAGTATTAGTAATGGTGCATGTAATATTACAACAAAATCTATTAGCAACCATATATTCTATATCTTTTTTCAAAATAAATTTTGGTGTACTATACATTTCAAGTTCAAACCCAAGATTGATATTGTTATTATATTATATTATTTGCTCCATGAAAAAATATAAGAAAACAAGTAGTCACCTCTATTAAAAACTTCATCAGAGAACATCAAGGAAAACATATTATAATGACTGGTGATTTCAACTCTTACCCTTATAATTCTTTATCCATCAATGCACTTACAACTCTTTATAAGAGAACTATTTACAAAAGCCTTCACAAATTCATAGATATAATTAAAGCTCTGGCAAAAAACATATTTTTATCCATACAACAAGCACAAGTGTATCCAGAATTAATTAGATCTGGATTACTTACAATCTGATCAGGAAAACATTAAGCTACAAAATTTTCAATCAACATGCTATGCTATATCTTTTGACCACAAACAAATAACAATTATTTTCGATTGGTTCAAATACAAACCTGATAGAATTTCCTTTTCTACAAATATATATCAGTTCAAAGAAGCTTCAAAAGAACAAATACAATAAATATGAGAGGACATCGAGCTTGTTTATCTTGCAAACCTGAATCAAAATTGAACCAGTCTTAACAAATATTATAAAAAAAGCCATGAACAATAATATACTCTAAAGAAAACAAACTAATTCCAAACAAAAAAAAGATCTCTTGCAACACTACATAACAGCTATTAAATTAGTTAAAGCAGTAATCAAAGTATTGAAAAACTTAAAAAATTTAACTCCAAAGCTAAATTGAATGGTAGCAACTATGCACAGCAAAATATCTGACAAAAAATCCTCTCCAAACTTACTAAAAAAAACTTTAAAAATATTAATCAGTGAAAAAACCACAAAACAAATAAAAATATTCTTATAAAACTTCAAAAAGGCATAAGAATCAACTATTTCAGGTTCTGGCAAAAACCTAAAAATGCCTTCTAAAAAGCTTTAAGAGATCTAAAACTATCTCTTAACCTTTCAATCCTAACCAATGGTGAAGAACTATACAAGGACCCTAAAAAACTTATTGAAATTTTCAACAATCACTTCAAAAAAATTCTTGAACCAAAATTATTTTTTGTAAACCAGTTATGGCAAGATCAATACATCCTAAGGAAAAATATTTCCAACTATATATTCAATTCAACTACTAGTAAAATAATATTTTCTAAAATTGATGAAGTTCTCAACAATCTCTCTAGGCAAAAAGCACCTGGTTTTATATGCATTCTCTATGAAGTTTGAATAAATCTTGAAGCTTTCGCAAGGCTACAAATCAAAAACTTGTTTAACAAAGTTCTCATCTCATTCCAACTATCATTGCATTGGAAACAATCAGCAATTATACTTCTCCCTAAAAAAATTATTTGGTTACATAGCTTAGCAATAGGGCTCCAAAAAGTACTGAACCAATATCGAAATGGTATCAAAATGGTATTGATCTATAGTAAATTTAATATATGGGTTGTGACCCACTCATATAAATTTATAGTAAATTGAATATCGAACTGGTATCGAACAGGTATCGAAGTGGTATCGTTAGAAGCCCTACTTAGCAGACATCTGTCCAATTTTACTTATTGAATCCAGTCACAAAATTTTTACCAAAATTATTAACAAATGAATCTCTTCTATTATTGATAGCAAAAATATTCTCTCTGGCTTTAACTTTGCAGGAATAAAAAACCAAAGTATAATGGAATCAATTTCTATCTTAACATCAAATTAGAAACTATCAACAATCTAGAAGATAAATTATGGATCTTATTATTTGATATCTCCAAAGCTTTTAACTCAATAAACCTTGCTAGTCTTGAAACTATTATAAAAAAGATTAAAACTTCCTGTCCAAATCATTTCACTAGTTTTAAACTTTCTTTATAACAAAGAGTTTCAAGTTATCTTTCATTATAAACTTACCAATACAATTTCTGTTAGCAATGGAATCAACCAGAAAAAAACTCTGGCCCTTCTCCTATGAACTATCTTCTATGATCTTATAGTTACCAAAGTCATAAATCAATATTCCCCAAATCTGAAATTCTTGTATACATGGATGACATTACCTTAATAAGTTTCTCCATTAATTCTCTTCAGGCTGCTATCAATATCTTTTGCTCTTTTCTCAAGCTCAATTCAATTAGCAGCAACAAAAAAAAATAGATCTAATAACCAATCTGAAGTTAAAAAATCTATACAGAAATCAGATCCTATATGTTAAAAATGAATCCATACAAGCCAAACCTTACCATCAAGTAATTCATTATTTAGGAGTTTATATTTTCAACAAATTTTTCTTTTTCCCACAAAAGCCAAACTTAAAGAAAAAGTAATCAACTTTACCAAGGCAATATCTGATCAAAAGGGATAGAACAGCTCAATTACAAAACAAACATCCCACTGGATCATTTCAACACAACTAGAATATGCAATCCATGCTTCTATCCTTGCTTTAGAATATTTACTATTTCTTTTATTTACTGTATCTTTAATTACTTTTCTCTGCCAGAGCATTTCTCTCTATAAAAACACATATAGTCAACTATTCTAATGAAGATAATATTTCTTTTATAACTCAAATAGCATATAATTATTATATATTCAAATTATATATTAAAAATATATATAAAAATGTTCTGGAATTGCAAGATTGAACTTCTTTTTTATTAATAAAATAATTTAACCTTTATAAAACAAATTATCATTATCTCTTTTATTTGACCTCATACACCTCAGAACTATATTAATTTTAGTATATTCTTATGAACTCTAACATATCACATTGGTCTATCTATACAAAGTATCTCTCTACTACTAGTTCTTTATTTATATCTTTCTCCTAAAATAGAATAATATATGACAATATTTTTTATCTAATTTTATTAATTGCATCTGTTTAACTTAATTTTTTTTTCAAGTAAGAATGCTGGTACTATATATTTTTTATTAATTTATTTATATTCAATTATATAAGTATAAGATTTATTTAAGTTAACCTATTCTTCTATCTATAGCTTTATTTAATTATACCAATTTTATTTACTATAGGAATGGATCAATATACCAAGAGAAATCTTTATAGAATGAACTAGTTTTAATTATTTCATATAATCTAAATTCTGATATTTGTTATTTAAAGTATATACCTTATAGAGTTTATTAGAATATTCAGATAATCAATTTAGTACTTTTTATCTAAAATCTCAAAGAAAATATATACTTTTTGTTATTATCTACAACTTTGGATTTTTTTTCATCTGGTTCTTTTCTTTTAAGCAACATTGAATTGAGATAGTTCCAGGCTAATATATTTATATATTATAAAGTTTGCTATATCAGAAGAGTTGTAAACTTTTACTAAAGTTAAATCAAAAGCCTTTTCTTATGCAATCTTTTCTGTTTTAATCTTTTTCAATTTGCAATTATCAGAAAGATCAAAGATCCCATATTTATGCAGCCTAACTAAATTTGATTAAAATCCAGATATTTGAGTATAACTAGGGCTCCAAAAAGTACTGAATCAGTATCAAAATGATATCAAAATAGTACAAATCTATAGTAAATTTAATATATAAGTTGTAATCCACTCATTTAAATTTATAGTAAATTTAAGTATCGAACTGATATCGAACTGGTATCGAACTGACATCAAAGTAATATCATTAGGAGCTCTAAGTATAACATTTGTAGAAAAACTGATAAACTCACAAATAAAGAATAATTTTTATATGTTTTGTCCTTGTAAGTATTGAATTAGTAATATATATATATATATATATTTTTAACTGCGAACAGAGCAAGAGATGCAAAACTTTTATTAATTATACTGTATATATAAAATTTATACAATTATGAGATCAATAAATCAAGGTTACATCAAATATTGATAATTAGAGTATTACTAAATTACAAATATTCATTTAGACACAGTGACTTACTAAACTTTTCAGTACCTCAAAGAGGCTTACTAAGAGAAATAAGGATGGACAGCACTTGCTCTATCCATGAATAGTGTTAGGTAGTGCTGGGGGTAAAGATGGGTCCCTAAAATATTTAGCATATAAAATTTACGTCCCTTTACGTCCACGTCCTCTAGAGGACATAATTTCTAGCTCTTTATTTCAATAAGGACATAATTCCAAAAATGATTTATACAGATGCTTAAAACTATAAAGAACCTTTATAGGTAGTTTTTTTTTATTTCTTAATATAAAAATGAAAATTTTTAATAATAAGGGACATTTGAATTATGTCCTTACAAATAATTTAGGGACCCATCTTTAGCTGGGAGTATATTGTTAATTTGGTAAATTTCATTAATGTAAGTATTTATTGCTGAGCCAATAACATTGATCGGATTAGTTTTTGAGAAACAGTTTAAAAGTAGTTCAGTAGAGGTAAGATTTTTTTGGAGCCAGTTGTTGTTAAGTTGGATTAGTAGTTTTTTTCCATTTTATTCCTGAGGAGGGGGAAATATTAGCTGTTGCTAATCTTGGAGACCATATGTGTTTAAAGATGATTTCCAGAGCTTTTTTTGCTATCGAATCTTTGTGTTTATTGGATAAATCTATTGGTGGTATCGAAATACTAGCTGCCCATTCATATAATAAGGGCCCAGTAACTGATATATTATTAATGATATTTTTTGCTTTTGTTTTATTTTTAATTTTGTTGTTTATGTCAATGAGATTTTTAATTAAAGCTATTATTTTATTGCTTTTAGATTCGAGGGTAATCCTATTCTCAGAACAAACAAAGATATGATCAAAGTATTCTGAAGCAGAATTACAACACGGACAAAGGTTACTGGGGTAGAGTTGAGGATATCTGCCATTTAATTTTACTCTTGTTGGTAGATTGCGACAGAGAATATTTATTCTGAAAGCCAGTAGCATGGAGAACTTGAATTTTTCATGTGTTGTAGACTGTTTGTGTTGTTCGATGAGAATTAGATCTAAGTCCCATTCTGATCTGTTTGTTTATGATTTTATCAATCTAGTGTGAAGTTTCCTTTTGGTTCTGGTAATTATCTTTATCCATGAAATGGGATTTGAAAAAGAGGTATCAGAAATAAGGAGGGAAGTTGAAAAGCTTGATGGTTTTCAATCAAGAGTTTCAAGATTCAAGGTGGGTGTAAGTATAAATTCCTGAGTAATGAAAGTAATATTTAAATTTTTTTGATTAATAAGATGGGTGATGTCAAATTTGTATTGACTGTATGTTGATTTGATTTTTCTGTTGATATAAAAGGGCACCATCAAGTTAGGGATTTTGTTTGATGAAATAGTGAAAGATGAGTTGGGCTGAGCCTTAAAACAATTATGTTTAACTGCCAAAAGGAGACCCAAGGAACGATCCTCTAGTGGTTTGAAAGAATGGGTAATAGCTCCTGTTATGGTGATTGCTTGTGGTAAGATAGCAACTTTCCATTTGAGAGTATAGAATAAATGATTTGGAATAGAGAGGATTGTAATTTGGGAATTTATTTGTGGGGGTGTGTCCATTAATATGTCAATTATTTCATCTATCGGGTTGAGAATAGTTAGTTTTCCTTTGCATTTAACCCAAATTGAGAGAGTTTTAGTTTAAGGAAGAATCGAAAGTTTTGTATTTGTCTCAGAGATTGTATTGATGTTTCTGTCAAATAACATTCCAGTGGTGGATATGTCAGATAGGTAATCAATTTTCTTAATAATCCTGAGAGAGAAACCATTTATAAAAGCAAAGAATCGATTTTCAGGATATGGGATTGTGAATGAGGTTCCTTTGATATTGGAGGGAATACTAATTTCATTAAACCAATTGGAAGTTCTTCTGAGATTTATACTGTTGGTGGCAAACTTTCCTCTGGTAGCTAATTGGTCCTATTCGAGTTTTGTAGATGAGTCTTTTATCAAGATATCTTCTATTGTTTTAATTTCCAGATGAAAGGCTATAAGGGCATTCTTCGTATTGATATGTGCATTTAAACCTATAGAAAGGTTACTATTGTATAGTTCCAGAGAACAATGTGGGGGGCAGAGACTTATTTGGTATTTTTGAGCTATAGTAGCTGCTTCAAGTATCCAGTTGTTTTTTTCTTTAAAAAATTCAGGTTGATGAAGTGGACATTTCCAAATTGTACAAGATTGCTGAATTGAAACTACTTCTTTAAGAGTTGTTTCTCTGGTACAATAATTATTCAATCTCATCAGGATTAGTTTAGTTAGAGTGATATCTTGTCTGTCTTCTAGATTTGTTATATTTAGACCTAGCGGGGAGAAAATTATCGAATCAGGTGTTGTTCTTTCGAGTCGATATTTGCTTTTACAGATTTTGTTTAAGTTTTTTTATATAATAGAGAGATTGGTTTTGTTCAAGAAGGAAATATTAAGAGTGTATTCCATTTTTGCTGGTATAATCCATTGAGTCACTTGTTTGGCTATAAGACCATTCCATTGTTTTGTTTGAATGATGAATTTTGAGATTTCTGATAACTCTGATAGAAGTTGCTTGGTGATTGCTTGTGTAGGACTGGAACCAGAGAAATAGCAATTCAAATATCTGAGAGATTGTTTATAATCAAGAGTTTTCAAGTTTGTACCCATCAAATTGAAGGATAATTTTTTTGCTGGGCTTTTGTTAACACTAGTATAGATTATTTTGGTTTTTTCAGCATTGCATTTGATTCCATTGATCTCTAAAAAGTTGACAAAGACATCCATATCTTTTTGCAAAACATTATGTTTGTTACCCAAAAGGACTAAGTCATCCATATAAGCAAGCACGTTGAATTTGATTTCTGGTGAAGAACGAAGTAGTCTGGATATTAGAGGGTTGTAGAATATTACCCACCAGAGTGGGGCTAGGGTTTCACCTTGTTCTATGCCATTGTTAACCTGGAATTTGCCAGATGAGTAATTGTTAAGATTAATTTCAGTGGTTCTATTTGAGAGAAGATTTAATGATATATTTTTGAATTTTGAGGGAAGACTTATTCTGGTCATGGCTTTATGTAGACTGTCAAGAGAAACTAAGTCGAATGTCTTTACAATATTGAAGGATACCACCTATATATGTTTGTTTAAATTTTTTGCTTGATTTATTGATAAAGACATTAATGATAAGGGTTCAAAGATACTTTGGTCAGGGAGCCCTACAAAGTTAGCCTCAGAGAGAATGTTGTTTTCTTTGATAATGTTAGCCTGGGAAAAGTCACATGGTATAGTTGCGTACCATGATTGGCACGGTGCGTATCCTGAAATTGTAGAATAGCATTAATAATCAACATGAAAAATGTAGTCATTAAAGCTTAGATGACTTACCTGATAGTTTATT
>CAJVPV010002086.1:0-13898 GCA_910591835.1 Acaulospora morrowiae | reverse complement strand
TTATCATAAAAACAAAAAGTTTTTTGAGAACGTCTGTTTTTTGGGTTGGCAAAAGGATCAGCGGAAAGAGTTTTTTTATGCTAACAATATTAATTAATTGATAGGAGTAAATTAATTATAGTTTTTTGGTGAAATTTTTTTTTAAAAAAAGTTTTGTGTTTTTTGTAGTGCAATAAAATATATTGAATAATAGTAATAAGTAAAGATTAAATATATTACTAGCTTTTCAAGTCAACAATATAAAAAATTTTAATATGAAATTAATTTTTTGGTTTATAAAAAATATTTTTAGAAAAAGAAAATAATTATTTAATAAGATATATATATTAATAAGAAATGAAAATAAAAAGAATTTCAAGAAAAGATTTATATAAAAATAACTGCTATAAGCCTTTTCTTATATAATTAAAAGAAAAAACAAAGCTTTCAAACTTGTTTTTTTTGATCAGGAGTTCTATCTCAATATATTAATATATTTTTTTGATTTTCTCGAGGCTCTTATAGTAAAGATAAAGGATATACAAAGGATTTTGAAATATTGAAATATATAAAAAAAAAATTTTATTTCTTGATTTTAAAAGATAATCACCATAAAAGAAAATTTTTAAGAAAAATGTTATATACAGAAAAGAGTTTTTTTTTGTTAATTAATATTTATAAATAATTACTTTATATTATATACTGTATATTATTTAATTTATTTAATAATTTCAAATTTTCAAATTAATATTTCTTTTAAATTATATTAAAAAAAATTTTTTTATATAACTTTTTTTTTTCTAGTGTTTTTTTTTATTTTATTAATTAAATATTAAATAAAGAACAAAAATAATAACTTGATTCTTTATTTTTTTATTAATACTTAATATATAAGAGTAATATAAAGTTTATTATAAAAAATAAAATTACATATATTAAAAAATATTATTACATTAGTAAGATGGTATTCTGTAATGTTATTTATAAGATACAGTATTTAGTTATATGTTTGTAAATATTTATGAACAAATTTTAGTGAAATATTTATTGAATAATAATATTATTGTTGTTGTATTATGTTGTACATATAAGATTAAAAGTCATATGACATTCTATTATATATTGTAATATGAAATTTTAAATAAGTACAAATAGGATTTATAGTTTTTGTTTGTAAAAAACCACATGTTTTATTTTGTTCTTAATATAATTAATTTTTTTTTGAATTTAGATGAAATAATCAAATATCTTTTTAATAATTTACTAATGTATCAAAGATTTTGAAAAATTGATTATCAACATAATGGACTAATTATGGTAATTTATGTCATCGTTTTTTTTTGCGAACGAAGGTAACATGCATTATAAATATAGTGGTAGTACCAACCCTCAGTAAGTAACGATTAACACGCATTTTCCAAAACTCTTTGATGACTTTCTTATTTCCTTTCTTATTGTTCCGACTACAGTAGTTGTTACAGATTTGCAATTGATTTTACTATTTATACTTTTACAAAAAAATTCACTTAACGCATTTTGCGAAACCTTTTTCATAAGCACATTCTTACCTTCGATATACTGATAAGTCACAAATTCGCACAATAATGCCTTGGGGGGACGAGGATGCATTCATAAAGCAGGAAGCTCTTTCACCAACTGCGGAAGGTTTCAAGTTTATGGAAGGTCAAGAAGAATATGTGGATTCTGTCGCTAATAAATTAAAGGCAGCAAAGACTTCTCCTCCACCGATACCCTCTAAGCCTGTAACCATCGCTATTGTCGGTGCTGGTCAAAGGTATCTAGCGAATAATAATTGAATTGATTTCGTTATAAAATTTTGTACTAATTTGATTTTTGAATGCGATAGAGGATCGGGATACGCTTACTATGCTAGAATCGATCCGAAATGGGCGAAAGTGGTAGCCGTCGCTGAACCTAATGAACTTCGGAGAGAAAAATTACAAAAAGTTGGTATTAAATGGAGATATATTATTGCTTTATAGCCGATAATTGACTTTTGTTAAATTCATTTATAATAAATGCGCTTATAGCAATATCAAATACCTGATAAAAATGTGTTCTCCGATTGGCGAGAGGTAAGAAGAAACATTGTTTGAATTTGAAGAAAATTAATGTTTTACTAATTGATATGTGATAACTTTTCTAGTTAGCGAAAAGACCCAAATTGGCTGACGCGGTTGTTATCGCGACGCTGGATGACCTTCACACTGAGCCGACTGTAGCTTTTGCCGATCTAAAATACAACATATTGTTAGAGAAACCAATGGCCGTGACTGTGGAAGATTGCAAAAAAATTACCGAGGCCATTATGAGAAACAATGTATGTTTATATAAAGTTTGCATTAATAAGTTTACACGCGTCTTATTTATGCCCTTTATTTGTGCGAATAAAATAGGTTATCTTTACAGTAGGTTTGTAATTGTTACTGATGGTTAGAGATTACGTTCTCTTTTTTCTGATATCGTATTATCAATCAAATTAGGTCACGTGTTAAGATATACACCTCATAATAGGCTTGTAAAAGCCATTATAGATTCCGGCTTACTTGGGGATATTGTAAATATTCAGCATATCGAACCCGTAGGATATTGGCATTTTGCGCATTCGGTAGGAATTTTTTATATTCAAGTATTGAGTTTGCTCAAGTATGACAGGAAAATCAAACAGTAAAAAGGATTATTTAATTAGTATGTAAGAGGCAATTGGAGGAATGAGAAAGTTTCGTGCTTTTCGTTAATGACAAAGGTATCTGTTTTTCAAAAATATGTTTGTGGATACGAACAATATCTGATAAATCATCAATTCTTAGTGTTGCCATGATATTGGTAATTTACGTCTTGGAAATTTTTGAGCTATTCTCTACTTTTTTATAACCGATCTGAATTTCTTTAGATTTAATGTGTCATTGGATCGATTCGACATGCGTGGTATGTCACAGAAATTTTTTCTTATTTTTTTTTTTTAATTTCAATATTATTCGACTAAAGTTTTGTTTTTTTATGCGTAAATTTAGCGCATTAATTCATTTGGCAATTTGACGCATTTTAACAAGCGGAATAAACCGGCCGAAGCTGGTGAAGCAAAGTATTTATATTAATATTGATTTTCAGGAATTTTTCTTGTTCAATAACACTTATATCACTTGAAAAAGACGTTGCTTGGATTGTCCGGTGGAGTCCACTTGTCCGTATTCAGCAAAAAAAATTTATCTGGAATCTTTACAAAAAGGGAATCGAATGTGGCCTGTCAGTGTTGTTACTGACATTGTTGGTACGTCTGTATCAAGTGTTTATCACTTGCGAGGAATAGATAATAAATTGCACATATTTTTCTATAGATATTGAACATTTAACGGAGGCATTGAAAACAGGACCTTATGGTAGATGTGTTTATGAATGTGATAACGATGTCGTAGATCATCAGGTTCGTTCTAAATTAGTTAGCATCGAATAACAGAATAGTGAATTATTTGCATCCGATTCATTTACAATTTGTTAATTTTAGGTGGTAAACATGGAATTTGCCAATGGTGCCACAGCATCTGTTACGATGGTAGCGTTCACCGCTGCCATTTGTACTAGGAGTGTAAGAATCTGTTCTTGAAACTGTTGATAATTATTTGTTGACGAGTTACTAATCTAATTTAAGGTTTAATATATTACAGACAAAGTAGGTCATAATATGATGTCGTGAGTATTCTTTTTTGTGTTTTTCTTATCAATCCTCAATTGCCAATAGAATTTTTGGAACGCTGGGTGAAATTGAATGCGATGGAGTCAACAGGATCAGATATTACAGCTTTCTGACGCGGAAGAAAGAGTTATTAACTCCTACTAAAATTCTCGGCGCAAGTGATCTGGGTGGCCATGGTAAAAATAATTGATTTGTATTTTAGAATCTATATGTCAGGTCAATTTGCTAATTTAAAATTTGAATAGGTGGCGGTGACTTTGCTCTAATGCAATCATTTGTGTATGCAGTCGGAAGACGGAATGAAGAGAATGCCTCAAAGTATATTATATCCGGCCCTCAAAAGACATTTGGTCAGTATTTTTTATGGTAATTGTTTAATCTGTATTACAATAGATTTACAATAACTTTTACATATATTCATTCAACCATCAACATATAGATTCACATCTGTGTGTGTTTGCAGCTGAGCATGCAAGAAAGACAAAGAGGGTTGTTGAGATACAAGAATTCAAAAAGATGCATGGGGTTGTTGATAATGAAAAGGAAACGAAAAATGGCAATGATGAGGACAATGCAATCGAGAATAAATTATTGGACGGAGAAGATGATAAGAAAGGTACTATTGTGAATGGTGGTGAAGTTAATGAATCGGTCGATATTTTGGAAAATGATTTTGAGATTGTGCATCGAAATGAATAATCATATTTGTAAGATAACAATAATATTTTCTATTTATTTATTTTCCTAAAACTTCATGATGGAATTTATTGTTTATTTTTTTTTTGTTTTCGAACTTTAAGATTCTAAGGTTACAGTGTTTTAAGTTTGCTTGAACGTCTTGTTTGTAAAAAAATTAGTACTGTAAGTGGAATTGTCATAATGGAGTTAGGCTTGTATAATCTTTTGGATTTTATCACACCATTGCTTACCTTTTAGACTGTATCCTTTTGTCGTTGTAACCACTTAGGCTTTGTGTTATGAATAAAGGGGTGTAAAGGACTAACATTTATTCGAAGAGAAGGGACAACAATAACAACGATGCTTAAAAATAGTTAAGAGACACGCACGATTGTTTTACTTGTAGATGTTGTTCGTCGTAAATATCGACTCACCGTTTAACGCCAACGATATTAATTATTATGCTTTTTGCAAAATGATTAAACACTTGAGCTATATAAATGTCAACAATTGAAAGCATTATTTTATTATTATTATATGTGTTTATTCCATTCGCTTAATAGATTGAATAAATCAATTACCATATTACGGCTTTATAATATAATTTTTTGGAGGGTAGGCGTTTGCCTTGTTTAACTTTATTGAAGTAATAATTTGAGATACATACATGCAAAAAATTATAAGAAATGGCTTTATAATACTGTATATATCGATCTATTGATATACTGTATACAGTAGAGGATGACATGATGTGTGCGACGATCTTGATACATTTTTGAATAAAAACACGTGAACTTGTAAATCTCAACATCTTTACCTCAAACCTTAGAAAATGAATTCCCTTGGAACTAAGTTTGATTATGGCTCGTTTGAGCATGTCACAATCATTTCGAGCGAACCAATAAATGATGTCAAAAGAGCTTGTTTAGACCAAATCAACAAAACTATGGCCTTGAAACGTAAAAAAAATGACAATTCTGGAAAATATTTTCTCAGAGAAGTACGTTCTGCATAAGTCTTAAATTTATAAACTGATGATTTTTTTTATTTAACGTAGAAATTACAATAATAGGCACGAAATTTACATAATATTATTAGAAATGACAACGTAGTTAAATTTATTGGGACCAGTAAAGGTATGACACACAATTCATAGAATTTCAATCATGCATTGATATTAGTTAATTTATTGATGCCAATAATAAATATAATCAGTCTTTCTATAAATTAATTCTCAAATTCATTCTTATTTGGTGCAACAACTTATGTATAAAACATTGTTATTCTATTTAGATCCTTCCACACAATTTCATTATATGGTGCTCGAATATGTCGACGGTAGAGACCTTAGGACTTATTTACAAACAAGTTTTCAGGAACTCAATTGGACTATTAAAATTAAATTAGCAAAGGGAATTGCAGAAGGTTTGAATTTTATTCATTATGCGGGTGTCATACATCGTAATCTGGTGAGTATGCTTTATTTATTTACTATGTAAAAACAATATGCCATAATTTAGATGATTTTATTCAAACTTTTTAATAGATTCCAAAAAATATATTAATAAACGGAAATAGACCAGTAATAGTTGGATTTGGTTCATCTATATTACTTGGCGAATCTGGCGACAATATTTTTAATTCTGGCAAAAATCCCGATGATCGTGCGTATTTTGATCCTGTTTGCCTTGATCCAAAAACCTCCAATTGTAAGCAATATAATTATTTTGATATTTATAATCTTGGTGTGATTTTATGGGAAATATCGAGTGGTGTTCCCCCATTCAATAACAGAGGGTGGGACGAACCAACCTTGATGAGTAAACTTATTTCTGGGATTAAAGAGAGTCCTGTCGAGGGAACTCCGATAGACTATCAAAATATTTATTGTAGTACGTGGAATTCGAATCCTAGTAAACGGCCATCAGCCAAGGATATTAAATATCAGCTTGGAAACATATATTTTTCTCAAGATCATAAATTGCCCCCCATAATTTCATGTAGGGATTTACCGGAGGACAAGGCAGGGGCTTGTTTAGAAACGATAAAAGGTTCTTCGCAAGGATGTCACTTCTTTCTTACTGAGTTTGAAACATATATGGGAAGAGAACCTAGAAATAATATTATTATAAAAGATCAAGAAGTTGATAGACAACATGCGGTACTAAAAAAAGATCATGAAGGTTTCTCAATTGGCAATTTAAGTTTATCTGCAGAAATTACTATTAATAATTATAAAATACCACCGCATGGAACTCATCATTTAGAAGGAAGCGATTTAATCAAAATCGGAAGAACCACCTTTCAGTACCTTCCTCCCGGCGAATTTAAAAGCCGCTTGGATCCCAAATTTTCGATTTACAACGCAAAATACTTTAATATAGTCCTAGAAAATGAATTCAAGCATGCAAATGAAAATAGCTCGAAATTAAGTATGATATTTTTTGACATTGATCATTTCAAAAAAATCAATGACAATAATACTTATGAGGCAGGAGATTCTATTTTAAGAGAGTTGATTGCTTTGATTAAAACCAAGTACGTTCGCTCAGAAGATATTTTTGCACGATTTGGTGGGGATGAATTTGGAATTATCCTTAAAAATACTGATTCTGGATTGGCTTTTCAAATTGCCGAGAATATGCGATGTTCTGTTAAAGTACACTCATTCGTTTATATGAAAGTAAAATTTGAAGTCACACTTAGTATCGGGGTCGCTGAGATGAACTCACGGATGGAATCCTCTAATGCCTTATTTAATATTGTCGATGAAGCTTTGCATAAAGCGAAGAAAAAAGGACGAGATCAAGTGATATTATGGGAAGTCGGATCAAATTTAAATGGTATTTTTATTTAATGGATATCTTGTTTATAAAATCAAACTTTCCCGTATTAAAACAAATATTTCTTAATTTCTGATATATTTAATATAAATATTTATTTTAATACGTGAGTGACTTTGTGCATAAGTTTCATTTTCTTTGAATTTTTCAATAAGAGTGCTAATCCACTATGCGCATAACATTTTTAGTCACATTCCGAAGAGAATATTAAGGTCTCCGTTCATTTTAATAATTCTATATTCACGGAGTTTCTTCCTCGAAATGCATGTTTATCAGAAGTACGCAGGTTGTTAGAAAATAGTTTTGAACAATATAATCTTGGCCTGAGCATGCACAGCAATTGTTTGTTCCATGATCCTGTCTATGGGATTGTGAAAAATGAAGGTAGTGTTAAATTAGGTGATATTATTTGTAACAATGCTATAAAAATTGTTATTCGAAATGAACCAGATTGGCCAGAGTTAATCGGGCGTTGTGAATATGGGTTTCAAATAACCAATGAAAATTCTAGTAGAGCAACGGGAAGCGTAAAGGCATTAAACATTAAAGATTACAAGATCAGAAAGGGTCGTTTGAAGGAAATAAATGTTTCTTGCATGAGTCATTTAGATCATTTATGTATGCGTAACTTGATTTTAGATTCAGAAGTCTATAGGAAAACAATTTTGCCATGGTTATCCATATACCTTGGACTAACGAAAAAAGATTCGGAAGAATTACTGGAAGCCTCATATATTATGAATACTTTTAAAATAACAGAGTGCCCTATGGCCTATATAGAAGTATCTGACATCGTTATTTCTCATGAACTAAAACTAGAAATTGAAAAGGCCGTGGATGAAAAATATTCCATATTTCAACAGCTCGAAAATCTCAGAAAGTTAACTAAAAAATATGGACAATTTTATGCAGAAGAAATAGTATTGGGTGGAAAAATTATCAAACAAGAGGGTATTTCAACTATATAAATTCATTCTTTGCAACAACTCTGAGTGTAGATATTTAAGCACTTTAACTTTGTTTGTAGGAGAAAATTCAAATATTCGAAATTATGGTTGTATTTCTGAGCTCATACCAACAAGTGATAAGTTCTGCATTACAATTGGTGGCAGCAAAGAAACCACCCTTAAGGACCAATGTAAATGGCTAAAATCATTAGAAAATGACTCACGAACCTGGGGGATAATTGGATATCGAAAGGTTTCACCTATTTTTAATCTTTTATCAGAAAATGATGAAGAACAAAAAGTTTTAAGGCAAAAGGTTTTAATAGCGCTTGGTCAGAGAATTCTCCAAAGTACTTATCATAAATATTTTGTTTTATGTGATTTAATATCTGTACAAATAACACCTTATTAGTATTATTAACCAAAATATTATTTTTAACAGAAAAGGTGGAAAAGGTGTCATTTGTTTTTGAACCAAGACAAATAAGGCCATACGTTCATATCTTGGATTTAAAATTCTCTCCAAACCTTAAAGATCATCAGATATTTCCTACAGTCGTAAATGATAGCAAAGAGGAGATGGACGACATATTTGGATCGCGCGTAGATTATCTTGATGATAACAGCCCCGCTATTATTCTTCACAGGACAAAAAGAAAGAACGAACAACAAAAATATGAATTTAAGATATGTTGGATTGTTATTGGTCACTTACCTGATTTTTTATTAGACGTCAATACTGACATTAGTATTGAAAGTCATAAAGTGAAGGTTTTCTTTAGCTCAAACACAAACAAATATTTTGCCCGCATCCGAAAATTAAATTATGGCGAAAGTGTATTGGGAACTTGTGTTATCGAGTCCAGTTCAGTCTATGCATCATCCCATTCTACGATAATCACAGGAATGCATTTCAATAGACAAGAATGTGCATGTGTATTTGCTTATGATTTGGAAAGAAATTCCAGATATATACCGTCTCAAAATTCGCTACCATTAAACAACTTGTATATTTATTATTGGTAGGTTGTTTTTTTTATTCTGATAATAATTATATTGCAGTAATTTAATGTTAGTAATTTTTAAATTTTTATTCAGTATACTTACAGAAAAGTCGGATTCGAGTTTACGTAAATTAGGAGAAACACCTATAGCTTTAGAACATCCAATATTTTCGTGTTTCAAAGTTAATAAGATTGATATTAAAAAGTTTATCTATCATTTTGACAGGGTGGAGGAAGATATAAGAAATAATATAGAAAATCTTTTTATAAGTTATTTAGAGAATTGCCAGGATGAAGGTTGTGATCCTTTCATATTGAACGTGAATATTTCGCCCGTTAGCAGACATGTAAAAATTTGGTTTTCGGAAAAGGGAATTGGAAAAAGAAAAATTTCTTTTTCCCATGCACTTTTAGGCAAATAAGGTAGATGTATTTTATTAGTATAGTGCAGCATCTTTATCGCCAATTCTTAAATGCAATAGTGGCATTACAATATTTATTGCCTGGTAAAATACTTTAGATTAATGAATAAAAATAGATCCATTTGATGGCTTTCTAAATGATGTCTATTGATAGCTAAACATAAATTATATGATTTGAATTTTTTTATTTAATGTAAATTATAACATCAAGTGCAGATGTAATATCTCGACTCTAGTCTTTTAAATCATCAAATTTCATAAGGTCCTTGATATCTCAATACTGGGATGGAATATTTTTTTCTATGCGTTCGGAATATATATCATTTTACGAGATTTTAAATCCTTTTCATTTTTTACTTTTCTCGGTATTAAAACAAAAAACACAAAATATTTATTCAATTAATAAAGAGAATGCACTTATTACAAAGGACAACTTTAATGCATTTTATTAGTGCTAAATTTCTGAATTAGCGTTAAACAACACGTGCTGCTCATTGATTAAAAAATAAGAATATTTAACTCAGTCGCTATAGCTTGATGTATCGGTTGTCGAAATCAATTATTTTTGACACGAGGAAATCTAACTCATCGTAAATATTCAAATGAATAATTAAATTGTTGGTTTTTTAATAGATATGTAAAATAACGTAGTATACTTGAAAAGTCGAAATATTGTGTAGCTTACAAATTATCCGGAGAGAAATTGATACCCCATATTTTCTTTCTGCAAATTATCCGATTCATTTCTTAGATTTTTTTTGTTTGAATTCATTCGGATATCTGGGATAATTTGTTCCTGTCCTGTTGGAAAGCCTAAAATTACGTAATGTATTTGAAGCTCGCTAAGATATTTGTCACCAATGTCGTCACTTTGATTAAAAATCCTAATTTCGTTAGTTTCGTTAAAGTATTGAGTTACAATAAGGGGTTCGCTGAAGTTTTGTGGAAATTCAATTCGCATATTAACTATTTTTTTGACTTGAGCTTCAGGTGGAAATGGTAATTTAACAATAATGCACTCCTCTTCTTTTTGAAACAAATAGAGATCTTTCTTTGCGACATTCAATACGCCTGTCAATAATACAACGATGCCCCGAGTATGCTCGCTATAGAAACCAACATCGCGTGGGATTCCGATTATCATCCACGATATACGAGCACCGATTAATTGTTCGTTATTTAAACTATATAATAGATAAATAATTTAATTAAATATAAAGCGAGTGAATAAATATTATTTGCAAAACAACCTTTTTACGGTAATAGAAAATCCAAATTTAGTAAAGTATTTTAACGTAACAGTTGATATCTCTAGTACTTCCATATCTTTTCTTGTAACAAAACCAAAAATTTGATAATTGTTGGTTTGTAATGGAGTTTCAAATTCAACGCGATAATAATCGATGTAGATATCTTTAATTTCAATATAACCAGTCATTAAAACCTGACTTTCTTTTTTAAAGCAATTTTCAATTTCTTTACGCAATGGAGGATCAAGAATCATGTATGTTGGAATCAAGTCCAAGTATTCAACAATCTCTAAATGTTGACAATCTTTTAAGATCCATCTTTCTATATAATCAGTTTCGATAACGTGCCCATTGGTGGATACAAAGTAAGTTGGATTAAACCCTCTTTTTATAAGAAGATTTTTCCATTCATTAAGTATAGGTTGAAATTCATTTAATTTTTCGCTAGATACCGATAACAAAGGAATTTTCTTATATATATCCGAGGGTCCATGATGTGATGCTAATGTAAGTTCCTGACAGCTACGTGCTAAACTTTTTCCAATTATTATTCTTTGAGGAACTAAATGCCCAAATTTTTCAAAAACTTCACACAACGAAACGTATGGATTTTTATTTGATAGTGCATTTTCCAAAGCTTGGGTTAATTCGTTAGATGGCTTGATTTTCTCAAATCCTATTTCGACCAATGGAATGGAAATTCCACAATGAATAGCCCAAAAAGTACCCCCATCGTTAAGTTCAGAGTTTGTTGACATAATTGTTGAAGTTTTAAAAGGTATAGATTCAAGAAATTGATGAGCATTTTTTTCTTGAATTGCCACATTATTTTCCAGGAAATAAAAGTATAACATTGATTTTGTGCAAATTAAATTGATTCTTGGACTTCTGCTTTGGTTAACATGTCGAATTTTTACAAGAGAATGAAAATTATCGCATGATTCGTTCGTTTTTGTTAGTCCTTCGATATTTACAATCAAACCGAGGTGGCATTTCTGCTTATCCATAATAATTTTGTCCTACAAGAACATTGATTTAAAAAACAAAGCAAAGGCATTAATAAGATTTTTTACAAGATAAATAACACATCATTCTTTGTTACCTCAATATTCATTTTAGATGTAAATGATCTATCGATAGATTCGGGTGTAAATCCACTGCTATTAATAACTTAATCCCAGTGATATGTTAATAAAAAAAAATAAGAATTAGGTTCAAGAAGATATTTCTCACCAGAATAAAGAAAATTTATTGCCAGCGTTTTAAGTGACGTTGTATATTTATGTTCACTTGTTTTTTCTTTTATTGAGGATTTCAAATACCACTGAAATGCTTTTTTTTCGTCTTTCGTAGTTCCAATTCCATTTTCGTAACAATATCCAAGATTACATTGCCCTATATAATTTCCACCTTCAGCTGATTTAAGGTACCACTGAAATGCTTTCTTTTCGTTTTTTGTGGTGCCGATTCCGTTCTTATAACAATATCCAAGACCAGATTGTCCATCGGTATTTCCACCTTCGGCCGATTTTAGGTACCAATAAAACGCCTTCTCATAATCTTTCGTAGTTCCAATTCCCTTCTGATAACAATATCCAAGATTATATTGTCCCTGATTATTTCCACCTTCAGCTGATTTCAGGTACCAATAAAAAGATTTTTCGCAGTCTTTTGTAGTTCCAATAAAATTATGATAAAAATATCCAAGATTACATTGTCCATCGGTATTTCCACCTTCAGCAGCTTTCAGATACCATTGGAATGCCTTTTCACAATCTTTCGTGGTTCCAATTCCATTCTCATAGCAATATCCGATATTGTATTGTCCCTGATGGTTTCCATCCTCAGCAGATTTTAGGTGCCACTGAAATGCTTTTTCATGATTTTTCGCAGTACCAATTCCATTCTTGTAGCAATATCCAAGGCTACATTGTCCATTAGTATTTCCACCTTCGGCGGATTTCAGGTACCACTGAAATGATTTTTCGTAATCTTTCGTGGTTCCAATTCCTTTTTCGTAACAGTACCCAAGATTCCATTGCCCCGTGTGATTTCCACCTTCGGAAGATTTCAGATACCATTGAAACGCCTTCTCGTAATCTTTCGTAGTTCCAATTCCATTCTGATAAAAATGTCCAATAATAAATTGCCCGTCGGTACTTCCACCTCCAGCTGATTTCAAATACCATTGAAATGCTTTATCATAATCTTGAGTAATTCCAATACCATTCTGATAACAGCGTCCAAGATTATATTGACCATTGTTACTTCCACCTTCAGCTGATTTCAAATACCATTGAAATGCTTTTTCTTCGTTTTTCTCAGTTCCAATTCCATCCTGGTAAAAATTTCCAATATTATATTGTCCGTCGGCATTTCCACTTTCAGCTGATTTCAAATACCATTCAAATGCTTTTTTTTCATTTTTTTCAGTTCCAAGTCCATTCTTATAGCAATATCCAAGATTATATTGTCCGTCGGCATTTCCACCTTCAGCCGATTTCAAAAACCAATGAAATGATTTCTTATAGTCTTTTATAGTTCCGATTCCATTATTATAGCAATATTCAAGATTATATTGTCCGTTGACATTTCCACCGTCGACTGATTTCAGATACCATTGAAATGCTTTTTCATTGTCTTGAACGGTTCCAACTCCGTTCTGATAACAAAATCCAAGACCACATTGTCCATTGGGATTCCCGCCTTCAGCAGATTTCAGATACCATTGAAACGCCTTCTCGTAATCTTTCGTAGTTCCAATTCCATTCTGATAAAAATGTCCAATAATAAATTGCCCGTCGGTACTTCCACCTCCAGCTGATTTCAAATACCATTGAAATGATTTTTCATTGTCTTGAACGGTTCCAACTCCGTTCTGATAACAAAATCCAAGACCACATTGTCCATTGGGATTCCCGCCTTCAGCAGATTTCAGATACCATTGAAACGCCTTCTCGTAATCTTTCGTAGTTCCAATTCCATTCTGATAAAAATGTCCAATAATAAATTGCCCGTCGGTACTTCCACCTCCAGCTGATTTCAAATACCATTGAAATG